>OY294053.1:19191542-19255160 GCA_958510825.1 Brachypterus glaber
ATACACTTCATACCCCGGCTCTCGCGTTATTATAGATTATTGAGATTTCATATTTTGCCTACCCCCCTAATAGGGGGTGTGTTAGGGGGGGTAGTCAAAATATGAAATCTCTACAGCCTTAAATAACGCGAAAACCGGGGTATGAAGTGTATGAATTTTGGTACAATTTGCGTTACATAATACTTGAACGTTCCCTGATACACGTGATACCAATGTAAAAAATACCGAGAGTCGCCGGTGACTCTCATGGTAGCCAACGTGTTAAATTATTTAAGATTTCGGGAATTTCGCAAGATTTCCGCGAGGGTGGTACACAAGATTTCGCAGGAGATTTAGCTCGCAAAATACATTTAGAACAAGTTTTAGTTTTCTTCAGCCTTTTACAGTAAGGATCCCAACTCCTCGAGGATAAATAAATAAAAAAAGTATATCTCTTTTTCATCAAAGTTGTCACATATAACTTGATAATTCTCAGCAAACAGCTTACCCATAAATATAGATTAACATACCACAATGACTTCAAATGTTCTCCATTTATTTTATCTATCCGTTTTTATAGGTAATAGGTACCTTTTTTTTGCAACTAATTGGGAAACATTTTTTGTGTTGGGATACATCATCCATCCCATGGGATGGAATCTCACTGACGTCGTCATTTCCAACAAACGACACAACTGCATATTCCATTTTACTAAAAAAGTTAATCCATTATAATTTGAAATCTTATTTTGAGGTTAATTTTAAAAAAAGTATTACGATTATGTAGATTATAAAACTTGTATAAACTAATAATTAGTTTTATTACTAACCTATCATAAAACACTCCAAAAAATAGCTTTTGCAACACAAAAATTAACAACAACAAACACTATTCCGTTAATTATGACGCCATACTCTACTACTATTGGCCAAATGATGTAGGCTAGATTGCGGGAACTTCAAAATTCTAATTTCTATTTCCAAGAAATCACAATGTGATGTCATCTCTGATTTCTGTATTTTACAAGATATTACATATTTATAGTTATACCACGAATGCGGATAGGCGTATTCAACGATTATGGGAATTTGTCGATTTCCAAAATAACTTTAAAAAAGTAAATTTGATTTAACCAATAATAATAATAACTTATTTGTGAGTTTTATCCGAGTCGAACCCAACTGAAGTTTTAAATAAGCAATATTAAAAAAAATCATAAAAAATTAAAAAAAATTGTTTTTTGAAAAACGAAAAATTATTGAAAAAAATATAAATTAAATTTTTCAAAAAAAGTTTTCAAAAAAACAAAATTTTTTTCAATATTTTTAATATTTTTTGTTTTTGTAGAATTGATTTTTATAATAAAAGTAATTACGTTAATCGGAATATTTTTTCAGCTTTTTTCGATTTTTTTTTTAAACTTTATCCCTCCATAATTTTTTTGTTTTTGGTGGGATTACTTTCACCTCGGATTTTTCCTGAAAATTTCAAGTCGACCGGATTATTATTATTAACCTGTACATACGGTCAACATATTATGGTGAATTCATAACATTTTATGTATCTGGTATGTTCTCATACCATATATATGATACATAACATGCAATATTGCATGTTATGTATCATACATATGTATGTTACATCTTATGTAATATGGCACATGTAACTTAAAAAATCTTTCTGTTATAGGGCATGTTATGTAGCATACATATGTATGTTACGTCTCATGTAATATGGCACTTGTTACCTAAACAATCTTTCTTTGTGATGTTGCATCCATGTATGTGCGGACTGGGTCCACCCATGGTCCAAATTTAAAGTGTTTAGACCGAAGCGTTCTTAAGTTATCGTGGTCACAAATTTCTCGGACATACACAGACAGACTTTTTTTTTACGGAAATCATATTTTTTTGATATAAAACGTTGAGAAACGTAAAAAAAGCAATAATTTTTTTTTTCACTAACTCAAGACTTTCCTCGGGAAAAGTAAGTTAATAAATTAATTCGTGGGGAAAACTCTCGTATGAAATTTATTTCCCAGTTCGTGTTCAACAGAGATAATTTGAAGGCATGTTGTAAAATGGCATTGTACATGCAGAGGGTTAGTTTAAAGCGCGCCATAAAGCTTTTGTAAAGTTTGGTTTGAAATCAAATGAACGGGATCACAAAATAACGAATTCGACAATATATTTCGTTTGGACTTTTTAGTTTCGATAGAATAACTAGCTATTTTGTTTGACGATTTTTCAATTTTAACCCCCTCCCGCATACTGTGCACAGTGGCATGCCACATACCGTCCCATTTAGGGAACGTTAAAGTATTACGTAAGGCAAATTGTACCAAAATTCATACACTTCATAGCCCGTTTCTCGCGTTATTAAAGGCTGTAGAGATTTAATGTTTTGTCTACCCCCCAAATAGGGGTTTTGTTAGCGGGGGTTAGCCAAAATATAAAATCTCTACAGCCTTTAATAACGCGGGAACCGGGGTATGAAGTGTATGAATTTTGGTACAATTTGCGTTACGTAATACTTGAACGTTCCCTTATGGCACGAACGTTTTTCCTAAAATGGGTACATTTTAAAAATCTAAAATATCAAAACGATTCCTAATTAATTAATTTTAAAATGCATTTATTATAAAATTCGTTATTTTTAAAATGGTTAGTGTAATTTTCAAACCGAAATAACGGTTATATACAGCTCATTATGCCGTGCTAAACTGCGCATGCGCCTACCGTTTTTCAATATATTATTATTTTAAATAAAATATTATTTTAAATATTTTTTTTTACAAAAAAAAAACAAACAAACGTCAAACCAACGTTAACTTAAACCAAGCCCCCCCCTATTAAAAAAACACCAAACAAAAAATTAAAACAACCTCCGGCACGAAGAGCTACAATTAGCCGCTTGTAAGCTTGGCAACGTCGAATCCAAACTGGAACCCATTCAAATTCAAACTTTTAAACCAATGGCAGAGCGCGTCACTTAACCGTCAAATTTTAACGGTCTCTCAGAAACGGTCTCTAAAAAACTCCCATTTGTTGGCATTGCCTTTAATGTGTGGTGTATTTTTTGTTGTTAGTGTTTTTAAGTAATTCCAATTAGGATTTTTAAATGTTAATTTAATTGTTTAAATTTTATATACGTTTGACTATAAATATATTTTGTAAGTATGTACAAATTATTAAATCTTTTAGGCTAAAAATGTTGGTTCTCGGGGTGGGATTTTAAAATTGAAAAGGCCTGAGCCTGGATGTTCTTCCATGTTCATTTTTGCGAGAATAAATAAAAAATGGGGAAACATTTTGTTTATATACCCAGCTGGGCCCTGGGCCAGCGCCAGAGTACCTTAATTTGTAGCCTTCTGTCCAGAAAGCGTCACTGACGCCCTGCGGACTGACGGTCAGTACACAGGGTCCTCGACAGGGCCTATTTCAGCCCAATAAAATAAAAAACCAAATCAACCAACGTTAACTAAAAAAAGCTAATTTAAATACAATTGATGTACGTTCAATGGATGTACTCCCAGTGTACGTTTAGTCACTGTTTTTATTATTATTTTTTTTTTAACTTTATTGTGATATCTTTTCTGATTTCATTTATAGTATTTATAGTATTTATAGTAATTCTGTAGCACATTGGGCAAAATTTTAGGTTACTTCATTTTACCACACAGAAAACATCATTTTTGAATGGTAAATGCTCGTATGTGTAAATGCAGTACATACTTTAGCTATTTAAATGGTTATGTTTAATTAATTTCTCAAAACTGTTTAAAATGGAGATATGACTAGGGAATGTTCAAGTATTACATAACGCAATCATGATCATTTTGGACTTTTGTCAGAAAACCGAATAGTTCACATATACACATTGTTCACATTATCGAGCTTATACTGTAGTTATTGCTGTGCTACTGAATTAGATTAGTACTTTCATTAATGCTTTTTGAGAAAAAAATATGTTGGGAGGTCTGACTCAAAAAAAAAATCTTTCTTTTTTACAGAATAATGGAAAAATCAAAATTGCCCAAAGCATCTGGCCTAAAGCCACCTTCAAAACCATCTGCTTTACGAGCCCCACTCGTAACATTTAAAGCCAAAGAATTTGAAAATTCTCAAAATATTGTAGAAAAACCTCTTTCTGTCAGACTAACCAGAAGATCGAAATCAGTGACAGATCTTAAACAATTCTCTAGGCAAATATCTGCAGAAAAGTCCATAAGTAAACCTCTAGTTAGACAGTTAGCTACTGAAAAGGCTCTTGTGGCCAAAAATGGAGCTACAAAAAAGCCTGTACCTACAGGAGCCAAGACAGCAGCCAAACGTCCTGCTGAAAAACCAGTTACAAGCAATATGGGACCAAAACCAGCAAAGCAGGCAAAGTTGCCTGATTGGGACTACAAGGGCAGGTTCCATCAGTTATCTGAGAAATATGAGAAAGCAATAGAGAATAATAAAGATTTAAGGCAAAAATTGACAGGTAAGAATAGAAAAAATAGTAATTTTTACCGATATTAAACGACTATTATTATTATTATTATTATTATAAATGGCAATAGTAAGCGTGTACACGAACGGCTACCAAAACAAATTATTGCTTCTAACAATTTTTTCTCATTTTTTTTTGCAAAAAGTTGTATATATTTTTTTTACTTATAGAAAAGTCCTCATTTTAAAAAATTTAGAATAAAATTCTACATTTAATGAGTAAATAAAAAATATAGCATTCCATTTAAAAAAATTGAGTTTTTTATGTTTGAAAAAGTGCTAAATCAATGTTTTTTATTTTTCAGACTTTGGGGACTTTGAGCAGAAATACGAATCTCTACAAAACGAGTTTAAAGAGGCCCATGAAAATAGGACAACCTTAGGAAGGGAATGTGCAACATTAAAAAGCGACAACAAAAATCTCCTATCAGAACTAAATGGTTTAAAAAAACAGTTTTCCGTTTTAGAGAAAAAACACGTTGACTTAGTCGAAAACCACACCATTCTTCAACAACAAGATGAAGAAAAAAGTAAAAAAATTGAAGGCTTCGAAGAAAAATGCAAAAACTATGAAGAAAACGTACAAATTTTAACTGAAGAGAGGGACACACTTTCTTCTAAATATGACTCTGTAAAAACGCTACATGACAAATTGGTGATGGAGCATGAAACTAATTTAACAAATAATTTATCACTTAAACAAAAATTAGACCAAGAAATATCAAAGAACAAGGAATTGGAAAAACAAAATGCTTATCTGAAAAGTGCAATGCTTAAGAGTGAAGTACATCGTAGAACACTGCATAACATGATACAAGATCTAAAAGGGAACATCAGAGTTTTCTGTAGAGTTCGTCCACCAATTAACCAAGCTGAAGAAGAAAAATTACAGTGTTCCCTGGCATTCAACGACGAAAACCTCGAAATTCGAAAAACGCGCGAAAGCGTGAGCGTCAGTGGAAAACCCATTGATCACAAAGCAGAATTCGAGTTCGACAGACTTTTCACTCCTACATCGTCACAAGACTGTGTTTTCCAAGAGTTGGCACAGTTGGTGCAATCAGCCCTCGATGGGTACCATGTATGTGTTTTCGCATATGGACAAACAGGTTCGGGTAAAACTCATACAATGCAGGGTTCTACTGATAATCCTGGTATGATACCCAGAACTATTGACTTGATTTTTGACACAATTGACGAACTTACTCAAACTGGTTGGAAGTACACTGTTGAGGCTAGTTTTTTGGAGATATATAACGAAAACATTAAAGATCTGTTGGACATTCACAGTACGAGGAGTTTTGATATTAGGTTCAATGAAGGAAAAGGAACAACTGTGACAAATTTGACAATTCAACATATATCAGGGTCTAAGGAATTGAAAGAGTTGATGGCACTAGCTCACAAAAACAGGTCAGTTAATTATTTATTATACTATTCACAGCGCCTGCGCTAAAATAATATACGGTAGTTTTGAATTTTCCAAAATTTTCAAAAATCGTCTAGACAAAAAATTCCGTGTGTCCGATGTCACGATTTTTGTTAACACGAAAAATCAAGTTCTGTGATGGATAGATCCCTATTGTTGTTAAAAGTAATCCCCCGAAAATCAAAAAAGTTATGGGGACTTTTAAAAAAATCGAAAAAAGCTGAAAGAAAATTCCGATTAACGTAACTTTTTGAGGAAAAATTACTTTTATTTTATGGATCAATTCTAATAATTTTGAAAATAATCCCCCGAAAATCAAAAAAGTTATGGGGACTTTTAAAAAAATCGAAAAAAGCTGAAAGAAAATTCCAATTAACGTAACTTTTTGAGGAAAAATTACTTTTATTTTATGGATCAATTCTAATAATTTTGAAAATAATCCCACCAAAAACAAAAAAGTTATGGGGGGTTAAACTTTTTAAAAAATCGAAAAAAGCTGAAAGAAAATTCCAATTAACGTAACTTTTTGAGGAAAAATTACTTTTATTTTATGGATCAATTCTAATAATTTTGAAAATAATCCCACCAAAAACAAAAAAGTTATGGGGGGTTAAACTTTTTAAAAAATCGAAAAAAGCTGAAAGAAAATTCCGATTAACGTATTTTTTTCAGGAAAAATTACTTTTATTATAAGGATCAATTCAACCAATTTTAAAAGTAATCCCCCCACAAACAAAAAAGCTATCGGGGGTTAAACTTTTAAAATGAAAAAAACTTTAATTTTTTAAAGTTTTATTTTTTTTTTCGTTTTTTGCAAAAAGATATAAAAAAATTGAAAGTTTTTTTTTATTTATTTTTTTTTTATTTCTTTTATTATTTAAAAAAGATCTTATTTTTAAAAAATGTTATTTTTTCAAAATTTTCGTTTTTCGCAAAAAGAAAATTAAATAAAAATTATTGAACATTTTTTATAGTTTTTTTAAAATATTTTTTTTTTAATTTTTTTTTTGGGAAAATGCATTTACTGTGAACAGCAATGGAATGGAATGCGTAGCATTACATATCTTCACCGCTTATTTTTTTTTTTTAATTTCAGATCAGTGGCGGCGACCGATTTTAACGAGCACAGTTCAAGGTCCCATGCAGTGACCAAACTGTACCTACAAGGAAACCACAAAGAATCGGGTACAGTTTACACAGGCTCTTTAAATTTAGTCGATCTGGCAGGGTCTGAAAGTGCAAAAACTTCAAGCAGCGAGAGAATTGCTGAAACGAAATGCATCAACAAAAGTCTCTCTACTTTGGGCACTGTAATGTTGGCTTTGTATAATAAGGATAATCATATTCCCTTCAGGAACTCGAAACTTACATACCTGCTGCAGTCTTCTTTAGGTGGTAACTCGAAAACCCTTATGATTGTTAATATTGCTCCTTTCGAAGAGTGCTATGGGGAAAGTATAAGTTCTTTAAGATTTGCTACGCAAGTAAAAGAAGTAAAATTAGGAATCAAAAGGAATAAAATTGTACAGAGTAAATAACAACATATAGAAAAATCGTGAAATCGGGGAAGTATCAGGAATAATGCAGGGTTTCCTAAACAAGATATAATCAAACAGAAATTTGTGAAAAAAGCCTTAAATGGGACTAAATAGACTTTTATTTACCCTGTAAAAACCTACCTCTATTTTTTTAATGATTACACAGGTTTACAAAAAAAAAGTCAGGACTATTTGACCGAACCATGGTATTCCTAGGTATTTTGGCGACCTGAATCAGATCCCGGAGTCAGTTTTGCCCCATCACGTCAGGAAAACGAGATTTCAAGGTCATTTGAGGTCAAAATGGTGATTTTTTGGGAGCGGCACCGGGACATCTCAAGCGACCTATTAACTTCACGGGTAACTGTGTAGGTCTTGAATACTTTCTGAACGTTGAGCTGTTGTCCCGGGCCGCTCCCAAAAAATCACAATTTTGACCTCCAAATGACCTTGATATCTCGTTTTCCTGACGTGATGGGGCAAAACTGACACCGGGATCTGATTCAGGGCGCCAAAATACCTAGGAATGCCATGGTCCGGTCAAATAGTCCTGACTTTTTTTTTGTAAACCTGTGTTATCAAAGAACAAAAAAATTTGAATTCATATTGTACACATGGTACTTTTCTGTTTGAATGTCTTTTAAATGAAAAGAAATAAGGGATGGGCCCATAGGAGACAATTTATTACTGATTTGTTCAGTTGTAATAAAAAAGCTAAAAGCGTGGGAAAAAAAATAAAATAAAAATAACAAATTACCACAATATTTCTTTTATATATATTTCGCGTTTCACTAGTCAAAATTAAAAAATCCTTTTTTAATAAAAATATTGCAAGCAGGTCTTAAATTGTTACTTTATTTTAGATAGTTAATATGAAATAAGTTTGGAATTCCTAAAGGGAATACATGTATTCCCTTTGGGAATTCAAAACTTATGGAAGTACTTACTGCAGCCATGTTTGCGAGGTAACTGAAAAACGTATAAGTATTGTTCCTCTCTTAAAAAAACAGGGATTTTTTCAAAAACACTTAGACTTTTAAAATACTAAATTTTTTGTTTCGCCTAACACTATTTGAAATTAAAAAAAAACTCGAATGCATATGTCTTAATTAACTGTACAAATATTGTAGAGTGCCTGATCCTTAAACCGATAAGTTTTGTTTGTGGCTAATTTTTGTATTTTTGAATACAATTGAATTACAAACATAGATATAAACTCTACAGACTATAAAGGTGTTTCTAGTATAAATGAGACACATTGTATATATTTTAAAGTTGAAAATTCAATTTAAATTTAATTTGAAAAACATATTATATATAGTTTGTTGATTGTTTTGTAGATATATATGTATTTGTTTTATTAAACTTCAATTTAATTGTTTAGGGGACGTTCAAGTATTACCTAAACAAATAATGACAAAATTCACACTATACTCCGGTTGTCACTTTAATAAATGCTGTAAAGATTTCATACTTTGGCTACCCCCTTAATATCCCCCTATTAGGGAGGGATTAATAACGTAATGCTTGAACGTCCCCTCATTTTAGTGACATATTGGATAACAATTTAAAAATTACGTCACCAATTTTTTTCTATTTTAGACCCCACCGTAAAAAAAAATTGGATGATCACTTTTTGCTAGGACTCCTTTCTCTATTTGGGTGATGTACTATTTCACTTTTCCAATGCTTTTAAATTGTCCGATGTGCCACTAAAAATACTTATCTAATGTTTTTAGGTTGCCAATTTTTAATCATAATATTTTATTGTAAAAGTAAAATTCTGTAAGAATTAGGTACACACTTTTTCACGATTTGATTTTGTAAGGTCCATGGTAAAAAAAACAAGAAATATTCTTTAATACTTTGTCTCATACTTTAAATTTGATGCCCTGTTGTGCGTCGATATATTTAAATTTAAAAATTTATCTGTAAACCCTTAAACCCTTCCATTTCAAAAAGCTTTGAACACCACAGTTTCATTTAGCTGAATTTTTGAATTATCTCTGCTTACAGCGCATAAAATTTAAAGTGTGAACCGCCGTTTGAAAGGAACATTCACGTGTCTTTTTTACTATGGGCCCCACAAAAATGACTTAAATAATAAATATAACATATAACGTTAAATATTACATGTAAAATCAAGATGACTCCAAAGTCATCTTGGGTATAATATAAAGTTAATATAGTTTATATAATGTAACAATATTTTTAAAGTTTTAATATATTCTAAAAAATATAAGGTTTTTAAACATTTAAATCTTTTATTACCAGTCTAGTAGACGGATTCTACCCTTTTTTACTATAAAAAATATTTTATACATATTTTGATTATCTGCAGGGTTTTAGCGGTTTCTTTGCGGTTTAGTGTTTTAATTTTTTTGCATAACTGTACCTTCATCAGAGAAAATTGGTCCTTATGTAATTTGGATTAAGAAATATGCCTTCTAGTTTTCCAAGAGGAACTGTCCATTTCTATGGAAGAAACAAATAAAATCGGGATAAGTTCCTGTAATATACTGAAAAGGTCTAATCCACGGAAAGTATCTATCCAACAAAAACCTTTCAAGTTAAAAAAGAAGTTTGGCTTAATATTTTGATCGCAGATTATTAGCAGAGGCCGGTAAATGAATACGAAAATCTGGCGTCTGGTTATCAGCAGGCTTTTCGGAGCCTAAAAGTAGATTTTTGCAGCCTAAAAGTATATTTCCCAAGACAAATTTCGGCATTTTAAATGCAAAAAGTTCATAATTTAGTACCCTCCATAAACCATTTTAAGAATTTTGCAAAAGTTTACACTGTTTTTATAAGGGTTACCTTGATAAAGAAAACTTTAAGAAAACAAGCCTTTATAGTACACGCTTCGCAATATAAACTAAATTCTGTTTTTTTAGGAAATTTTTAATTTTTTCCCTCGATTTCCTTAACATTTTGTTTTGAAATTAATGGATTTAGGTCCACTTGCACCAACTCTTAAACGGGGATAATCTCGACTAAACTGAGTTTAAGTTAAAAATACTGCATTCTGATTGGTTGACCGTCCATTTTATCCAAAAAGTTAAACCATATTTGGTGTAAGTGGTTCTTAAGTTAAAGAAAAATAAAATTAAAATTCTTTTTTTATTGAAAAAAATAAGTTGGAGACTTTTTTTGATTAACTTAATGTGCAAAAATACTGTTGCTAACAAAAGGATACTTTCTCCCATAGTTCATACAAAAAAGTTTTTAAGTTTCCATTTCTTTTTTCAAAAATAAAAAAAAATGAATTTTTTTCAAAAAATTATTATATATATTATAGAAAACGCAGAAAACAAAGATAAAACGATCAGATCAAGGCTGACGTGATTGTAGTGGGGAGACGGCCCGTCCGTCTGTGTTTCATTAAAAAAAAATCACGTCAGCCTTGATCTTTGTTTTCTCCGTTTTGTATTATCTCAAACACGCGGTATATGTACACGGTGTATTTGAAATAGGGTCGGAAATTTTAACAGATGGTTTTACATCATAAAAAATGACAAAAAGTTCCTATAAACATATGTCTAAAAATGCGTCATAAGGAGATACGCCCCTTTCAAAGTGGCTAAAAAAATCGGTTTTTATTTAATAACTCAGGAACCCTTTTAGATATATTAACGAGGTTTTGCACGTGAATTAATCCTAATAAGGCCCATCTTTGTATGTAATTTTCACGTACTTATTTAAACCAGGGGTGTGCGAAACGGGGGGAGCTTATCAGTTTTTTGTCCCAAACTTTTTTCTGTGTAACTTTTTTGCAATTTTATTTTTAAAATATGATTCCCCAGATCAAAATACATAAAAAAGGTACTCTTGTTGTAATACTGTAGGATTAATCGTTTTCGAGAAAAATTAATTTGAAGGTAAAATTCCACGGTTCGAGGACGAAAAATTAAATACTAAAATGTTGAAAACCAAAATTTTAATGATGCAGGGCGAATGTACATTAAAAACTAAGAAAAAAAACTCATATACAGGTACTTCCAAAAATGAATCCTAATGGAGCTATGGTCTCCTAAATATGCACCATTTTTAAAGGGCTATGGTAGCTTTAAAAGCGTTTTTTCGACCTACATGTATGGAAACTTTTTTTCTTAGCTTTTGATGTAGAATAACATTGCATCATTAAAATTTTGGTTTTCGACAGTTTAGTATTTAATTTTTCGTCCTCGAACAGTGAAATTTCACCTTCAAATTAACTTTTCTCGAAAACGGTTAATCCTACAGTATTACAACAAGAGTACCTTTTTTATGTATTTTGACCTGAGGAATCATATTTTAAAAATAAAATTGCAAAACAGTTACACAGAAAAAAGGTTGGGACAAAAAACTGATAAGGACCTCCCTTTTCGCACACCCCTGGTTTAAATAAGTACGTGAAAATGACATACAAAGATAGACCTTATTAGGATTAATTCACGTGCAAAACCTCGTTAATATATCTCAAAGGGTTCCTGAGTTATTAAATAAAAACCGATTTTTTTAGCCAATTTCAAAGGGGCGTAGCTCCCCTATGACGCATTTTTAGACATATGTTTATAGGAACTTTTTGTCAAATTTTATCATGTAGAATCACCTGTTAAAATTTCCGACCCTATTTCAAATACACCCTGTATAATATACATTGTATATATACGCCTCTTCTAGCTATATGACTGAGAGTAGCATAATATTACTTTTTTATTCCAACAAATATAGCTCAAAGTATGGTATACTTCTTTAGTATCATTAGCAAAAGTTTATAGAAGGATAATAACGTTTGAGACAATACGGGCTTGGAAGTTGTGTAAAATAAACCTTTTTTAAAGTGACGTTATTAAATGAATGAGCAAACTTTTCTTTATTGCAACAAGTAAGCATATCGCATTGTCTATTTGAAAACATCGTATCTCAAATTTCCGGCAGACTATTATCCCTACACTTATAAATTATAATTTCTCTACTCTAACTGCCATACTTTCTTATAACCCTATACGGTTATTAGAGTATACTCCATAATATGCCCCCCCCCCTCCGAGAGATATATTAGCATATAACTAACTTCAAAATTGTATTTTTGGTAAAAGTGCAATTTTTTTCCTTATGGATGCCCCCCCTTAAAATGAAATAAATCCGCCCCTGACATAAGTATAGGGATGTTATAGTGCTACTAAGTACTTACTAAGAAGGGTTGTAAAGAGTTGGGTTGCTAGACGGATGTTAGTAGTAGTTTTAGATGGGGAGTTCAAGGCTGGACTCTTAGGTCTTTTTTACCTTACCTCGGTTATACTACTCTGTTGAAAATGACGGGTCTGCGCGGGTATAAATGGTGCACAAACCGGACTTAAGCGGGTGAATTTGAATTCAACCGCTCAAGTCCGGTTTATGCACCATTTATACCCGCCCTGACTCGTAATTTTCAATAGGGTATTTTTATTTTTGTAACTGATAATTACTAATTATACCCAGAGACCTACAGTTTAACAAGGAATCCGAACTCCCCCTTTATAAAATAAAAAGTCTAAGGTGTCTAGAAAATGCGTGTCAAAATCCTAAAAAAAAATCGCCTGCGAAGCTTAACTTGATTTTAAATAGACTGATATCACAATATTTATTAATAAATTTTATTAAATAATTGCATATGAAACTTTGGAAAATACGATGCCTTAAGATTTCTAAAAATTGTCGCCTGCGGCGCTAAATATTGTGTGTTGAGCATTCAAAAAAATCGTGATATCACTCGATCTGTTACATATTAGCCCCCTCTCCTTCCCTCCAAGAAAAAAGATTGGCCGTTTCTGGCAATTTAGCAAAAACTTTTTATTGTAATGTTGTCAAGCCGAATAGGCTTGACCCCCATCAAAAAAGCTTCGGGCGCCCCTGGAGGTGTTAGTTGCGTATAATAAAAAGGAGCTTTAGGAAGAGCGGCTTAACAAAACTATTAATTATAAAATATGTTCATAAAATTGAAGTTATAGGCAATATAAATAACTTTTATTGACAGTTTATTGAAAATTTATTGTACTTTATTTTATGACTCTCTGCATCTATATCCATTTTGGATTTTATTGAATTTGCGCTGATATTTTAAGAGTACAGCTTTCATAACAGGTTAAAAGCCATTTTTGGCTATATGCGGTTTTTGTATGGAATCGTTAATATCGTTTATTTATGTCCACCCCAAAAATTAAGATTGATCTTCATTCAATAAAAACGAAACTTTAGTGATTTACATAATTTTACATTGGCTATAAAATGGCGGATTTAGTTTTTTTGTTTCACTTCCGGTTTCGCCGGAAGTGGCATACATTTTTTTTTACTTTTTTTTTCGTTTTTATTTTTATGGTATAAAAACGAGATACACATAATTTACCTTGTTTTTACTTACTTGTTTAAAAAAATACAAAACTAATATTAAAATAAAACATTGATCATGTCACTGCAGTGACAGCGAATTAAAGCTAAAAAACGGGTTTTGTCCAAAAATCCAACGTTTTAATGTTCATTTAAACCTCAATTTAAACTTTATTTATTTTTCCGCAATTTTTATTATGCCAAATTTATAATTTACTTTAAAGATTAAGTAAGTAAAAAGAAGGTCAATTATGTGTATCTCGATTTTATACGATAAAAAACGAAAACGAAAAAAAAGTAAAAAAAAAACAATCAGTTTTTTATACATAGAAGTTTCGGCTGAATTCAAAAATGTAATTGAAAAAAAAAAAAACATTAATGCCACCGGAAGTGAAACAAAAAAAAATCCGCTATTTTATAGGCAATGTAAAATTATATAAATCACCAAAGTTTTGTTTTTATAAAATGAAGATTAACCTTAATTTTGGGGGTGGGCATAAATAAAACTCATCCGGTATATTACCGATTACTTAATTGTTTATGACATAAAACCAAACTACTACCGATTTTTAAATATTTATTGTTAAAATTTCGGTCCCGCAAAAAAACAAAGTTTTTGTTCTTTCTGAAAAATCAAGTGATTGGAGTTAAACCACTTTTGAAAATTGTACTCTGCATTTATGCCGATTTGAACTCATTTACAAGAGCTAATTGGAATAATCAATATTAATTATAATGTGCTTTGTTGTTTAAATATGAAATTTCTCTTAAATTTTAAATTAAAATATATAAATCAATATTGATTAAAAACACAGAATTTGTTTTATTCGACTGTATCTAAAAATGCTACTTTTTGTACAATAATTCTATACGAAAAGTTTTATTTTTCGAACTAGTGCAAAAAGTAAAATTACCAAATTTTCTCTCAAAAATAAGATATTACAATCGAGTAAAAAATAGTGTATGATACACGGACGATAACCGTTTTTAGGGCGATTACGGTTGCCAACCAACCTCTCTGAGCTCTGCAATCCCCGTAATCGAGCTAAAGCGTCGCGACGCGTTGTTCAATGCTCGTTTAACCATAATATATAAATTACAACGATGTTGTTGATTGGCTTGAAGTGCCATCACGTGTATTGTGCACTGGCTTATGACGATATGTCTTATGGTTATGCGAGGCAGTGCACAGCGCTTAATTTGATTAGAAAACATAACGTAAAATACTTTTCTCTTTGACTAAGAACAGGAAAAAGATGCCAAAAGCATAATAAATATTTTAGTAAGGTAATTAAAATTTTTTACTCTTAATAAAAAGTTTTCTTTGAGCCTTGCTCAATGAGTATCAGACGCATGCTTTTAAAAAGAAATTCAAATGTTTTGTCACAGGCCTTAAGGGAATGCACGAGAAATTTTTACAGGTGTCTGCTTCTAAATAAAAGGAAGACTTAAAGAAACTGTGCAATATGTACTTTTCAGTTCCGTAAACAGGGATAATAAACCAGCAAACCTAAGCACGCAGTGTTCAAAATCCGTATACATAAAATGCTTGAATTTAACACCCAGACAAGCTGTTCACAAGATTTTAGTACCTTTTCGTGCATTCAAAAAATTACTTTGAAATTTTAATTTTTCTACTATGGTCTGTTTCATCAAGCAAGATATTAATCGCACAGTATAGTATATTCTATAACTAGTATGGAATAGACAATATTCCGCGCGAGCGGAAAGTTTGTCATACGAGCCGGCAGGCGAGTATGACGGTCCCGTGAGTGCGGAATGACTATTCCATACGTGTTGTAGACTATACTTTTTCTTCGACTGCAAATATGAAACACTGTTTAAACTGCGGACAAGGTTAAAAACAACGTTTTTTGTGACTCGACGTTGTAAATGCAACAAAACACATATTTTTAAATAAATCAATTAATGTTATTTAATAATTTTATCAAATCAGTACTTAAAAAAGATTTTTATTTAATTTTAGCACATATTTACAAATTATGATGCAAAAATTGAAGGTTATGTCAGATTGTTGTGACAGATATCAGGTTTAAATATTTAATAGATGGAGCAGTTTTAATTTTTTGAACTAAATTGATAAAAAAACTGGTCAAATATTAAGAAAAACTAATAAACTTTATGTAATTTTAACGCAAAACTTTAAATTGCATTAAATTATTCAATATTTCATGGTAAAATATATATATTTTTGCTAATTTTGCTACAGTTTTCTTTACTTTTATAAACAAGAGATGGCACTACATGTGCTCATTCTAACACTTAATACGGAATATTCATACCGTATCTAGAGCTAGAATGAATTCATTCTGTGTTTGAAAAGTGTGTGTATTTTCTTACATTCTAAAGCAGTTGTAGAAAAAATATTTTCAAAACAGATTCGAATATTGGATGTGCGAATATACTGCGTAGTTTATTTTATAAAACATGACTATATTCTATACACAAACATATACTTTTCAAACCTGTTGTAAAAATATTTACTGTGCGATTTTTAATTTACTATCTTGATTTTACTTTATCTTGATGAAACAGACCATAGGTACCCAATGGAGCTCTCTACAACTAGAATTATGAAACAAAAGACGTCTACCCTATCTCTATCTCATTTGTGCTACACTTTCCAGCCAACCAAATAAATACTGTATTTGTTTTTCATACAACAAATACAGTATTTATTTGGTTGGCCGGAAGTGTAGCAGTGAGAGGCACGAACGAACATAGCTAATGTGAATCTGTAGAATAAGATAATTCTATTAAAATTTAGATGGCGCCAGTAATTTCTTTAATAAAATAAATATAGTTATACTTTTCGCCCGGCCAAGTAAATATTGTATTTGTTCAACAAAGAACAAATACAGAATTTGTTTGGTTTGGACTTTGGTGGGAGTGTATGTATGTCTTCTATCCTTTTTGGGTAGAACTTTTATCCCTGTCTAATCTAACGGGAGAAATCTCCATTAAGTGCCAGCCTATACAGGGTTATTCAGAAATAAGTTAAATTTAAGAGGTGATTCTACGTTAAAAAATATGAAAAAAAGTTCCTATAGAGGGTGGTCCGGAAATGAGCCCTAAGGGAGCTACGACCCTCCTAAGGGTATATCTAAAAATTAGTTTTTATTTAATATCTCTGGAACCCTATAAACCACAGTAAAGAATTTTTGCACACGCCTTAATATTGATAAAGGCTATCATTTCATGTAATTTTTATTTGGTATTTTTAACCAGGGACATGAGAAACGGGTGGGCGATGTCAATTTTTTGCCTCAAACTTTTTTATCCGTAAATTTTTTGATTTTTTTTCAATAAAATATTAATCAATAATTAAAAATACATAAAAAAGTACTCTTTATGTAACACTGTAGGGCCAACCGTTTTCGACAAAATAGCAAACAAATATTCCCAACTTAAAAAACTTAAAATTGAGAAATTTCCCAACTAACAAAAAAGGTTTACCCGATGGTTTACCCCCGACAGAAAATTTTTGATGAATAAAAAATTAAAAAAAATGTCCTCACCTCTGAAAAAAAACCAAACTGTACTCAAAAAAAGGGTTTACCCCTGACAGAAAATTTTTGATGACTAAAAAAAAGGTCCTCACCTTCTGAAAAAATTCCCCACTTAAAAAAAGCTTTACCCCTGACGGAATTTACTAACCAACTCAGAGATAAATTGTAGTCTCTGACCAACTGAACAGTGGATTTTCGCAACTCGAGCGTGGTTGGGGGGGGGGGGGGGGGGGCAGCACAACCCACACCCCTCGCATGGTACCACCCCTGCAACTAATAAATTTATTGACCGTTGTTAAACATTGTTTACTGACGGTCAATACGATAATGTAATTTTTTTAAGACTCAACTTTTTTCACCTTTTTTTTGTACCATGTATTCGAACTTCATTATTCTCGACTGACTTTTGGCCTCGTCTAAGCAAATAACATCTTCAGTCTCTAACACTATAGACTTACTTAGTTCGCTTACTAGGTGCAAAATATACCTACTATTGAATTTGTTTTAAAAAACGATTTAATGCCTCTTTTATTTGAATTGGTTGGGATTTTTTTTAAATAATGATATATTACTTTTAATTTAAGGGTTCCTTTTATTAATTAATAATGACTTTGTCTAAAATTTTAATTCAGTTTAAATTTTCTTGACATCATTTTCACCCATCTGGAACACTCTTTTAAACAAAGTCAAACTTTTTAAGCTACATGTCTCGAGGGGATTTTCTCAGAAATATTCACCGGATATTTAAATTTCTCCTTATTATAATAATAATAATAATCGTTTATTTAGCACAGCTGGCTATACACTACAATATTTATATATTAAAGTTTCTTAATTATTATTAAATTATTCACAGCGCCTGCGCTAGAATAATATACGGTAGTTTCGAAGTTTCCAAAATTTTCAAAAATCGTCCTAGACAAAAAATTCTTAGATATAAAGTTTCATCAAAAAATAACTAACTAACAAACTTTTTTTTGCCCGTCTGTCCGTTCGTCTGATGCTACGATTTTTGAAGACACGATAACTCAAGAACGAATAAGCCGATCGACTTGAAAATTTCAGGGAAAATCAAGTTCTACGACGGAAAGATCCCTATTATTTTTGAAGGTAATCCCTCCAAAAACAAAAAAGTTATGGGGGGTTAAATTTAAAAAAAAAATCGAAAAAAGCTGAAAGAAAATTCCGATTAACGTAACTTTTTCAGGAAAAATTACTTTTTGTTCAAGCGTACTAAAATTTTCATATTTTATAACTGAACACACTAGTTAGAAGTGATCTATTTTTTTTTACAGTAAAAAATGAGTTTATTGTTGTACGCCGTAAAAAAAAGTTAGCAAAACTACTTTGATGACAGCCATACTTCAAACTAGTTTGTTTATATTATGTAAACAGGTGGTTGACTCGAGATTATGTGCAAAAACCTTGTATTAAATTGATTAAAAATGATTGAAGAAGAATATATGGTGTATACACCTACAAATCTATCCGAAATTGCAAATGCTACATCAGACAAGTTACCGTCGAAATTGCAAAAAAGTGTACGTTTTAGCCTGCGAAAAAAAATTAAAATGAGCTAAGGAAGGTTTAAGTTTATTTTGAAAGGGTTTTATTGGCCTATTTTAATAAAAAAACATACTTTATTACTAAATAAATTAAATTTAAAAATTAATATTAAAAAAAATATATATATAGGATGCTTGAAGAAAAAATAGTATGTTTTACTCAGAGGAAAAGTACTTTTTTTACTCGTCTGTAGTTTCCGGACTCCGCTTCGCGTCGTTTGGACGTACATTCTACAGTAGTAAAATAAAGCTTCACTTTTCCCCTTAGTAAAACAATATACTATTTTTGATAAGCATCAATTCTACCAATTTTGAAAGTCTCTATCGGAAAATGTATTATTTTGTTGGCATCAGTTAATACTTGTCCACCCATCTGGAAAGCGCTTTTAAGCAAAAATAAACTTTTTTCGCCATAAGTCTCGAGGGAATTTTCCCGGAATTTGTTCACAGGTGTCTTGTTATAAAAAAGAAAAACAAATTAAATAAGGGAGACAGGAGATGCTTGCCACATGCTTTGCCTGTCACAAAGTTAATATTTTCTTTTCCGGAAGGAGGAAAACTGTCGAGATTATAGATAATATTATTTCACTAAACTTTACTATACAGGGTGTCTCAAAAATATACCGACAAACTTTCAGGAGAGTAGGGGATATCAATGTTTGATAAACATAAAGGTCTGCCAAAGGGGGGCTTAAGAGCGGCTAAAGGCATCAAAATTACACAAAAAGATTACAAAATTTTTATAATTTGTGTTCAAAATTAATTGAGAGCCTATGCTTATTTGGGGCTCTCCGTGACTGTATTTTTCAAATAAATCAATAATAATATTAATTATTATTAAACTTTTTGTTAAAAAATAATAATGTAATAAAACATTTAAAAGTTTTTCTGCATTTTTAAGCACCTAAGAAAAAATTTTCGCCTGCGGCACCATTTTAATCCTTTTTGAGATTTAGGGAAAAAAGGTTTTGGGCCCACCCGAAAAAAAAATCCTGGATACGCCCTTGCTTCAAATGTTTATTAAAAAAAATGTTTGGTGTTTAAATGAACTACAGCCTACAGGGGAAAGTATTCTTTTGTTAGCAGCGTTGTTTTAAATTATTAACCCTAGTAGAATAGAATAGAATAGATTGCAAAAACATTTTTCTACGTGTAAGTACGTCAGGGTATGTTTAATTCATTTTCTTTTATTTTTAATTTATTTTCTTTTATTTAACAAGACACCTGTAAAACCCTGGAAGAAAATTCTCTAGAGGCTTATGACAAAAAAAAAGTTTATTTTTGTTTAAAAGCGTTTTCTCGTTTGATAAAAATGTTTTCGCTGATGTTTATAAGGAATTTTCCCACAAAGTTTATAGCTGTGTTTATGTCGAGATGTCAAGAGGAAAATATATTTTTTTACTATTTTTTTTTTTCGGCTAGTGCCAATATAAACTGCCTATAAAAGTGGCATACCCGTAAAAGGGTCTGCGATAATGGAAATGTATCGATTTTCTTGTCTTTTTCTCATAAAAGAAGGGCAATTTCGCCAAGTTTTTGGTGCATAATATAAATATGACTGCTAATAATGTGCACAGATTCTTATACACTGTAAAAATGTTTCTGGTATAGCCCAATAACTTTAGATTAAATTTGATAAAAAAGAAATAAAATTTACAGGTTAGAACTTTTGACACAGTCAAGTGTCCCCCGCGGAATGGATGAAGAAATCACATTTAGGCCCATAAATTTGATATGGGAACTGTCCGCCATCTTGGATTAAAGGAGCGAGTGCGGTTATCTCGCTAAATATGCATCTTACGATAAAAATGCATATTACCAATTTTGCTAAGGAGAAAATTTCCAACAATTTTTGTTTAAATTATTTTTTTATTATATTAATAACAATAGAGTTATATTCAAAAATAGCCATGTTGGGGGTGAAATTGGTTTAGGTTATTTTTTACCGTGTTAAAATTGTGGCTTCGTTAATTGCAGTGAAAAAAAGAAGAGATGACTATAAAATATATCAAAATATCATTTGTTCTTAGAATTTTAAAAATGGTGTAAACTGTAATGCCAACCCAAAACAAAATCCCCTAAATCAGTCATCAATTTAAATGTAAGTTTTTTTAAATTTTAGAGCAAAGTAGAAAAAATAGTATAAAGCACTCGTTTCATAACACGTTTTTAGCGCACGACTACAAATTTAGAAAACGAGCTGCTTGCGGCGAGTTTTCTAAAGTACTAGTATGTTATGAAACTAGTACTTTAATATACTATTATTGTTTTTTTGAAAAAAATATGGGTCAGCGAGCCTTTTCCAAACATACTTAAGAAAGATAGTCTGGTTCAGAGTATTGACATTTTTATTTTTTTTGTGGGCCTGTTTTATTAACACATGTTCGGAAAAACATTTTTCTACGATTTTATTTATTAATAAAGTAATATTTGAATTTAATATTTATTAGACCTAAAAGATTTTCCCAGAACATTAGGCTTATATTATGGCCTATACGCATGTTATTCGATTACCTTCCAAATATCTGAAAAAGGAGATGAAAGGAAATAAGAAAAGTCAATATTGGCTATATTTTCCCGTAGGCATAAATTTACCAATATAAATAAATTAGCCCTTTTAAATCCAAAATTTTTCGTATGAATGTATGAAATACAGTGTAAACAGTAATAAATTGAGTTTTTTCTTGTTTCACTTTTTTTTTAATTTTTCAAGTTTTAAGGTAAATGTTTTAAGGTCATATATATATATATATATATATAATACATCTGCCAACAAAAAACAGGACTTACAGAAAAATATATAGAAAAAATAAAAGAATATAAAAAAAAGAAATAAAAAAAATTATTTTAGCAATTTTTTTTTCACAACAAAATAAAAAAAACATTTTTAAAAATAATTTGTACATCAGAAATTTTTGTTAAGCATTATTAAGCGAAAAATAATAGGTACGTATTACTTAAAAAAAATAAAACACATTTTATGTTAAAGTACTTACTGTATAGACACAAAGGCGCGTCTAGGCGCTTGTTTAACAGCTAGAAAGAGATCATTTTGGCTTATTCCCAGTGGTTTTTTAATGCATAATTTAAAAGACTTTCCGTTTATGGTATGTCTGATGAAAGTATCCCTACTGGATTTTTTTTTCAAATAAATAAAAAAAAATCTTAATCCAAAGTTTCGCCTTTCATTTTAACAGTAACTTTAGTGATTTTTGTGTTTCTTTATTCATTGAAAATTAAAAACAAAAGTTACATAACACCTTCATCCACTTGCCGCTTCAATTGTAACAATTATTTGTACTGTATAAATCTTAGTTAAGTTGTATTAGTGAACATACACCGCAACACAATAATGTAATTAAAAGGAAATTGCAAAGCTTAGGTACAAAGTGTCAAATAGTTTAGTTAGAGGATATCTTGGAGGTACACTCTCGAGGTATTCCAAGAAAATCGGATCTTTACCAAACGTGGGACCTTTTTTGAGATCATTTTCAAGATTTTTCAAGGCAATCTTAAAGAAAATCTCGAGGAAATCTTAAGGGTTTGCCCCATAGAAGGAATTCAGATGTACAATTTTTTTTTCAGAGGTTTACCCTTCGATATATAGCTTAGGTCATATCTCATATCGATCGCCAAGTACTTCAAAGTGGGACCTTATCCTGTATCTGCATAAAAATATATATTCTTAATATCCCAATAGAGAAAAACAATTTTCAATATTTTCATTTCTACGGAATCAGTGGTTTTGTTCAGTATTTTTAAGAAAAGCAATTTTTCCTACGAAAATAAATATATTTTTTCCGACAAAACCTAGGGTCACTCCATCCAGCGCCAGCTTTTGTACTGCCGTCTACAGCAGTTGTAAAAAAACTGCCACTGGTTGGAGTGACCATAACAAAACCTTATGGATGATACACTAAATTTTTATTATAATTACATTTTATCCCATATAGAATAACATACAGTGCGGTCCAAAAGTCACCCCTCCTTTTAACTTTTGAACGAGTTGAGATATCGACTTCAAATTTAGAACTCTTAAATAAGACAACTTAATCTATCTTTTAGCATATATTTGATATTTTCAGCTCTTAAAATGTGGGCAGGGGGCATGGGGGACATTTTTTTAAATGGAAAGAAGGGTCGTGTGATACATCATTTTAAACTTATATTTAACTCCAAATTTTTAAATTAAAAACAAAAATTTTTTTGGGTTTAAAATGGGGTTGAAAATGGGTATTAATGTCAAAATTCCTCTAAAAAAAAACAAATAATTTTTTAAAAATGCATAATTTCATCATAAAAAAATGTTAATTATACTTTTAAACTAATTTTAGTTGACATAAATAAAAATTTATAAAAAAAAACTTAAAAAATCGAATGTTTTAGCACAAAAAATTGATATATCAACACCTTAAAAAACATTTAAAAAAAAAATTAAAAATGTTAGTTTAAATAGAGAATTTTATAAGCTTTAAAATGATGTATCACACGACCCCCCTTTCTATTTAAAAAAATGTGCCCCCATGCCCCCCTACCCACATTTTAAGAGCTGAAAGTATTAAATATATGCTAAAAGATAGTTTAAGTTCTCTTATTTAAAAGTTCCAAATTTGAAGTCGATATCTCAACTGGTTCAAAAGTTAAGAGGAGGGGGGTGACTTTTGGACCGCTCTGTATGTAGTTTGCATGTGGATCATAATACTGCCCTCCTTAGTTAAAACGTCCTAACATTTTTTCCATTTTCGGCTTATCTGCAAATACTGGTTGTTCTATGCCATATTTATCTATTCTCCAGGATTCCCACCAGTCAGGGAAAACAATGAAATTGAAACTGGAAGTCAGGGAATTTGGCCATTTATTCGAAAAATTTAGGGAAAATAGCAATGTTAGTTAGGACGTTTTAACTACGGAAGGCAGAATATGTAAAGAGTTTGAAATTAGAGAGTTTGACATAAGTAAATTGTAAAATACATACACGGTGTATTTGAAATGGGGTCCGAAATTTTAGTTTTTGATATAACCTTGCATCGTTAAAATTTTGGTTTTTTAATATTTCTCGAAAACGGTTATTCCTACAATATTACAACAAGAGTACCGTTTTTAATTTATTTTGACCTGAGGAATCATATTCCAACAATAAAATTACAAAAAAGTTACACAGAAAAAAGTTTGGGACAAAACACTGATAAGGCCCCACCGTTTCGTACACCCCTGTTTAAGATAAGTACATGAAAGTAATATACGAAGATGGGCCTTATCAAGATTAATTTACGTGCAAAACCTCGTTTCTCTATCTCAAAGGGTTTCTGAGTTATGAAATAAAAAAAAAATTTTTAGCCACTTAAAGGGGCTTAGCTCTCTTACAACGCAATTTTAGAGATATGTGTATAGTAACTTTTTGTCATATTTTATGATGTGGAATCACCCCTTAAAATTTCGGACCCTATTTCAAATAAACCCTGTATTCAAAATCGGAAAATTTACCAAAACAGAATCTTTACTTTTGGATGTGCATATTTGTTCATAAATTATGAGGCGATAAACGTTTAACAAATTGAAAACACGCGTGCATAACGACTGCAACTGTTCAGGAAATTTAATCATCGAAATTTTGGTTGCAGACAGCCGTGAATTAATGGTTTTATGATAGGGGGTTTAATTTGAAAATTCAGAGCTTGTAAAATGTATAGATAACGTTTTTAAAAAATTGTAGCTAGCTCTTTTGGCATTCGTAGGGTATTTCATGAAAAAGGAATTAAAAAGTACAAAATACTACACTGAAAAAATTTAAAAATAGTATAACCAAACGTTGTTGTAACAACTTCTAGGTATATAATACCATTTTTATGATTATTCTAAAATATTTTTATTTATTTATTTATTTATTCCAGCATGATTATGCTATATAATATACATATTATGTACAAAGAAAAAAAAATAACATTAATATTAACCATTAAAAACAGCATTTACAAAACAAAAAAAAAACAAAATTATTGTGTAAATAAAAGAAGGCGCCACGTAGATATTAACGTAGAGTTAAAGGCCAGGTCAGAGTCAAATAAGGACTGGAGAAAAGAGTTTTGAGTACAGGAAAGGCGTTTCACAAAATTAGCAACTTTTTTGCGTCGTAAAGCATCAAGCGTGTCAATTCCGGAATACGCGAACATTTCTGAAGCACTATTGTAGCGGGAAAATCTGTGTAGTATACGGAAGGCATCGTTATAACATATCCGAAGCGTGCGCCATGAAGCAGCAGTATGGTTAAACCATAGTTCACCAGCATAGAGGTTATAGCAGAATGTTTTAAAAAGAAGATTTTTGACTTCGGAGGAGCACTTATAAAACCTTCTGGCAATCATGTTTGCGCGGGCACATAAGCTTTTGTAGTGTCGTTGAATATCAGAATTATCACAGAGCTTGTCATTTATAACATGACCAAGATATTTTATTTCAGAGACGCGATCAACTAAACTATTATCGAGATACACAGGAGGAACACTAAGGTCTTTATACGAAGGGGGTTTAAATACCATCATTTTGCTTTTGTCGCTGTTGTATTTGAGAAAGACAGCCCTAGCGAACTCTTCGCATTTTTTCACCAACATGCGAATACCCTGAAGTGAAGGACTAAGAAGGACCATGTCATCGGCGTAGCTAATGCAGTTAATCTTGACGCCTCCACAATAACAGCCTGCAGGAACTTTGGCAAGGATTGAGTGCAGTTCATCTATATAAGAATTAAATTCATCAGGAGCGAGTAAGCTGCCTTTTATATATATTTTATATTTTATTATAACGTTATATCAAATACACTATTAAAATTGTAGAATCATATTATTTAATAATACAATAACGTTGTTGTCGCTATAATAGTATTTTGAGGAAGGATGATTAATAAAGATGATTCTAAAAAATATTTTACCAAAATAATGAAAGTAGGCATTTTGGGCTAAAATTTTTATGTGCATAAGTATACCCAACGATAAGTATGTACATGTACATACAGTGCGGTCCAAAAGTCACCCCCCCCCTTTACCTTTTGAACGAGTTGAGATATCGACTTCAAATTTAGAACTCTTAAATAAGACAACTTAATCTATCTTTTAGCATATATTTGATATTTTCAGCTCTTAAAATGTAGGCAGGGGGGCATGGGGGGACATTTTTTTAAATGGAAAGGGGGGTCGTGTGATACATCATTTTAAAGCTTATAAATTCTCTATTTAAACTAACATTTTTAATTTTTTTAAAAATGTTTTTTAAGGTTTTGATTTTTCAATGTTTTGTGCTAAAACATTCGATTTTTAGAGTTTTTTTTTATAAATTTGTATTTATGTCAACTAAAATTAGTTTAAAAGTATAATTAACATTTTTTTATGATGAAATTAGGCATTTTAAAAAAATTATTTGTTTTTTTTAGAGGAATTTTGACATTAATACCTCATTTTAAACCCAAAAAAATTATTTTTTTAAATTAAATAATATGGAGTTAAATGGAGAATTTTATAAGCTTTAAAATGATGTATTACACGACCCCCCTTTCTATTTAAAAAAATGTGCCCCCATGCCCCCCTGCCCACATTTTAAGAGCTGAAAGTATTAAATATATGCTAAAAGATAGTTTAAGTTGTCTTATTTAAGAGTTCCAAATTTGAAGTCGATATCTCAAATGGTTCAAAAGTTAAGAGGGGGGGGGGGTGACTTTTGGACCGCTCTGTATAATTACATGTGATATTTATTTTCTACTAGAGTTTCTATGTGCACTTAAATGTAATTAATATGTGAATTTAAGATACATTACAGTAAACGCAGTAGAGAGCCGACGCCGACCAGGCCCGGTCAGGTGAATTGTCTGCGTTTTGAAGTGAGGATCGTGACGTAGAAAGGAGTGGAAATTCGAACCTGCGGATTTGCAAGCCACGCCTACCTCGCTCTTTGCCTGACAAAGAAAAACCTGATCGCTTAACAGCTTATTGTTGTAAATCAAACAACTGCACTCGTTTGTAAATACCGAACAAGTTTACTTTTTTGTTGTTGTATTCTATGCAATATATAGCGGTTGGCGCATATACAACTATTTATTGTTGTATACTATAACCTAATTACGTTATTGATTATATTATGCTCGTGTTCTATCAGTGTATATTACAATTTATATAATAGTATATTAAAGTATACTGAACAAGAAAGTGTCACTTCCTCTCTCGTTTGCTATAAACTCACTCGGCTTCCGCCATGTACATCTATATCAAACTCGTTATGAAATACTTACTTTTTAATCGAGTTAGTTTCATATTTGAAAATATGAAAATCCATCAACACGGTCTAAACCCGAAAGTGAAAGTTTTTTATACTATTTTTCTATATCAGTCATTCAGACTGTATACTGATAGAACAATAGCGCAATTAATAACGTAATTAGGTTATAGTACACAACAATAAATAGTTGTATATGCGCCAACCGCTATATATTGCATAGAATACAACAACAAAAAAGTAAACGTGTTCGGTATTTACAAACGAGTGCAGTTGTTTAATTTACAACTGCGATCAGTTTTTTCTTTGTCGGGCAGAGAGCGAGGTAGGCGTGGCTTGCAAATCAGCAGGTTCGGACTGCCGCTCCTTCCTAAGTCACGATCCGCGCTTCAAAACACAGGCAATTCACCTGACCCGTCCGTCGGGTATTATATACCTCAAACTTGTTACAACAACGTTTGGTTGTACTATTTTTAATTTTTTTTATCAGTGTAAAGACTCTATATTATAATATCAGTTTTCAAGTTAAATTATTTGTTTTTTTTAGTTATACCTATGTACAAATATAATTCTATTCGAATGCGACGAGTATAGGTCTTTTTATTTCTTTCGCAAATAATCTAATACAGTGTTGAAAAAAGATCTTTGAAATTCAAGAGAGGTATTCACTTAAATTTCAATTTAATCTCACTTTTTATCAACCTTTTATATTCATATAGGCGGCTATAATAGCACTTTTATACAACAACCTTATAGGGGGTTATTTTTTGTATTCAAACTCCAATCTTTCTAAACATGATTTATGTGATAAAAAATGATTTATATACCCTAAAATTATAATAAGAAAAGTAATGGAAAAATATCTTCTTATATTTTCTAAATAATTTTATTTTTAAGTTTAACTACTTACTTATTTTTTTATAATAAATCCAATGTTGTAATAATGTTATTTCAACCATAAAGTATGTTCATGTTATGTTAGATTTCTAACACTATGACTGGCGTTATGTTATACTCCTAAAATTAGGACCAACGTTATGTTAAACTCCTAACTTTAGGACTAACGCTTTGAACCTTCAAACGGTAAAACTAACGTTGGGTTAGACACCCAACTTTATAACGTTATGAGTAACTTATTATTCCATCAATCTATTTTCTAATCATCGTACAAAGTGATATTGGTAGACTGACAGTTTCGGGCTAACGATATGCTACTTCTAAAGTTAGGACTAAGGCTATGTTAAACTTTTATCCAACGTTATAACTTTATGACTTATATTTTTAGACTCCTAAGCTTAGGGTAAACGTTATATAAGACTCCTAACATTATTCTAACGTAACTTAGGCTACTAACGTTATAGCTAACGTTATGTTGGATTCCTAACTTTAGGACTAATTTTAAGTTAGACTTAACGTTGGGACCATAGTTATTTAAGGCACATAACGTTAAGACTAACGTTATGTTACAATCTTAACTTAAGGACAAACGTTATGTTAGACTCTCAACTGTAGTACTAACGCTGTGCTAGACTCCTAGCATTATATTCGACTTCTCACGTTACTACTATTGGTCCGTTAATAGTTATAACGCGATATGTTAGTTTAACATTACGTATGTTTAACTCCTAAGGTTAGTTTAACCTAAGTTAGACTACTAACCTGGAAGAATCGTGCAAGAATCCTGAAGATTGTAGAAAAAAATATTTTTTTTAATTAAAATAATTTGCTAATAAAAAAATGTATAATATAGATAAATTTCTAAAAATCGTATACACTGTAAAAAATAAATATGTAATTACACATGATTCTGCACATAAATGTGATTCAATATAAATACATGTAAAATTTAATAGATTTTACATGTAATTTTACAATTTTACATGTGATTACACAATTTTATATGCAAATTACATGTAAAATTACATGTAAAATCTAGTAAATTTTACAGAGTTCACTGTAAAAAATAAATATGTAAATTTACATGCAGAATCATAGGTAATGTGTTGCCATACAGAGACAAGTAAAAGTTACGAGATTCTACATGTAAAATTACGATTTTATATGAATATTACATCTAAATTATATGTAATATTCACATAAAATTGTAAAATTACATGTAAAATTTCGTAAATTTACCTGAACGACGCGTAGCGAAGTAATTAGAAAGCAATCGAGTGCGGAAAAGCCTATTTATGCATGCGTTAGAAACAATATTTTTCCTACGTGTGGAGTTAAAATAAAATAAACTTTTATATTTTAATAAATACATCTTATTTCTATATTTTTTCAATAAGAAAAACAATAAACAGTTAAAAAATTTGAACATTTTTGTAATATTGTGAATAAATACAACGAGAATAATACTACGCAATTAAAAAAATAAGCAATATTTATGTATGCGGAAAAGGTTCTTTCCACACGCGTATGCGAAAAGAGACATCTTTCCGCACGTTTTTCGATTCCTTGAACTAATTCCATCTGTAGACGATGACTATACACAAACTACAATTAACTACTCCACTCATATACACCAACGCTACGCTATAATCAAGTAATACATTGGAGTGTGTATAACTTACCAGTCATCATGTCATGTTATCATGAGTTTGGTTAGTACAAGAAACCGAAAAATTTTTTTTTGCAGATACGATATTTCGAAATGTACAGGGCGATATTAAGCTCTTCAGAACAGCACAAGTTTAAATGGATAGGTGTATATGTCACATAATGTACAATTATTATTCAAAACACATGTATGCCAGTGCAACAATAAAAATATATTTTCAGAAATGGGATTTCTTATACGCTAGAATACGTAGTAGGCTAGGTGCGAATGGAATAAATATATAGAAAAATATTTCATATGTATATTTTACTATATTAATATTATTTTATTCTATAGCGAGCTTTTATTTTTGTCGCGAGAATAAGCCTACATATTGCTAGGAGAAATTTTCTTCGCATATGTTTATAAATATGATTTATAAATGGAGGAAACTCGACACATGCGACTTCAAATAAAAGTTACCATAATCAGGCGTAACATGAGAAAATTTGAGTAGCCCCTGAATATCTCTCGAAAAAAATACAAACAAAAAAAAATTTTTAACAAACATTTTTTTCTATTTCTTTTTAAGAACAACTTTTTAAAATTATTTTTTTTTGAAAACTATAGTTTTATAATTTTTTTTAAGTTTAACCCCCAATATTTTTTTTGTTTTGTTTTTGGGGAAATTATTTTTAAAAACAATAGGGATCTTTCCCTCATAGGACTTGATTTTTTCTGAAAATTTAAAGTCAGATAATTCGTTCTTGAGTTATCGAGTCCACAGAAATCGTGGCATCGGACGCACGGACAGACGGACGGACATTTTCAAAGTTTCTTATTTTTTCATGAAGCACATGTATCCAAGAATTTTTTGTCTAGGACGTTTTTTGGCGATTTTGGGAAATTCGAAACTACCGTATAATACTATTCTAGCGCTTACGCGCTGTGAATAGTTATGCCCCAAATAAAAATAGAGGTAGGTATCCTGTCTAAAATATTGCAGCATTTGTCTCCACTTTATAAACCAACCCTAGCGTAAACAGAATGTGTAAAGGTAATAAATAATACTCTTTGTCTAAAGAATTCATGTGGTTGTTGCAAATATACCTATGCTATTGTTTTGTTTTATTTTGTTTTATTTGTTTTATTTCATTTTATTGCATAATTCATAAAAACGTCCCATGATGTCATTAGAACCTGAGTTTTTTAATAGTAACACTAAGAATGCACGGTGTTCTAGAAGAACTTTTAAATGAGATGACAACTTCCATTTTTTTTCTTTTTGGAATTTGTTATAGGAGCTCTAATTAAAAAAATACCAAAAAGTCCAAACCAAAATTTTAAAAATTGTTAGAGCCGTTTTTGAAAAAAATGTGTTTTTTAGAAAATAACTCTGATATTTCACGCTAACATACTCGGTTTGCCCTCGATGTCTCGGATTTTGATCAAATTTGGCATAAAGGTACAACTATGCTACCTAATCACTCCATCTAATTATTTTTCAAAACGGTCCATCCGTTCACGATACCGGGTGTCCCACCAACCAGGTTCTAGACAAGTTATAACTCCGTTATTTGAAAAGGTAAATTTTTTGTAAAAAATAGCGTTAAATGGGAGCCAAAGAAGATTTTATTGACTTATTCAACCCCCCCTCCATTGCTCACTCACTCCCTTGTAACCACCCCACCCTCTGATTTTCAAATAACACCTCCCACCCCCCATTTTTATCTAAGAATATGAAATTACATTTCATTTTGAATTAAACCATGTATTATAAATAGTATCTTATTCTTTTAGGGGCTTCCAATAACAATTATTATTTAGTAATAATAAAGTTCCACCAGGTTTTAGACGGCCTATATATCCGTTATTTAAAAAGATAAAAAGTTAAATAAATAAAATTAAATCGGAGTCAAAGTAAAATTTACTGACATATGCAAAACTACCCCTTATTAACCCACCCTCTTGGAACCACCTCCAACTAGTTTTTTAAATAGCACTCCCCTATTTTACTGAAGAATATGAAAGCACACTCAATTTTAAATTTTCCAAAAACTTATGTTAAATTGTACCCAAAAGAAAATTGATTAATATATACAAAACCAACTCATAATAACTCTCTCCACTCTCCTGGAACTACCCGCAAGTTTGTTTTAAATACCACCCTTCTATTAATAAATAATAATTGTTATTTAGAGCCTCTTAAAATCTAAGATACCACGTATAATAAATGGTTGAATTCAGAATAAAGTGTACTTTCATAGTCTTTAATAAGAATTAGGGGGTGCTATTTGAAAAACAGAACTTGGGGGTAGTGTCAAGGGAGTGGGTAAGCAAGGGGCGGTTTTTAATAAGTCAGTAAAATCTTCTTTGGCTTTGATTTAATGATATTTTTTGCAAATTTTAATACCTTTTCAAATAACGGAAATAAGCTATATCAAGAACTTGGTGGGACACCCAGAATAGTGAACGGATGGACCGTTTTGAAAAAAAATTGGATGGAGTGCTTAGGTACTATAGTGGTACCACTATGCCAAGTTTGCTCAAAATCAGAGACATCGAGGGCAAACCGAGTATGTTAGCGTGAAATAGCAGAGATATTTTCTAAAAAAAACACATTTTTTTCAAAAACGGCTCTAACGATTTTTAAAATTTTGGTCTTATTTTTTTAATTATATCCTCCTATAACAAATTCCAAAAAGAAAAAAAAATGGAAGTTGTCATGTCATTTAAAAGTTTTTCTAGAACAGCGTGAATGTGTTACCGTATTAAATACTGAACGTTTTTGCATGATATGCATCCCCAAGAAAGTTTTGTAAACATTAAACTGGTTGTTACAGTTACCAGAACTATAACAACGGTAACTATTACTGTAACAACCAGTGAATGTTCACTAAACTTTTTTGGGGTTTCATATCGTCGCTTCCCTTGCAAAGCGGCTTATCTCATTTGTTGTGATTTTTTATATTATTAATCAGGGTAGCTGCAGGTTACTGTTTTGATGCCACCAAAGGACCTAACTCAATTGATCAATTTAGCAATTTTTTGGCATAAGCTCCTTTGTAAGGAAGGCGACGATATATGTTCAGTATTTACTATGGCAACGAATTCTTAGTGAAGGTGTAAAGCGCTAAGATACTGATTTTGATATTAATTGAAATTATTTTCTGATAGAAAATTTCTATAATAATTATAGAAATTTTCTATTAGAAAATAACACCGGCCCGCAAAAAAAAGTTCTCTCATAAAAAGGCACTTCCTGGGCTCATTTTTATGCTACACTGAAATTGCAGATGAGATTTCTACTATTTTAGACAGTTTTTTTTAGTGTAGCGAAAAAATGAGCCCATGAGTTGCCTTTTTTATGGCAGATTCGTGTTCAGCATCCCAAAATACAAAGAATATGTGCGTCCCAACACCAGCACAGATAACTTCTTTTTTGTGGGCCTGTGTAATGTTTATAATCATGAATGGAAAATTAATAGGCGCGCCTTCGCCAAAATTTCAAATAACTATAAACTTATGAAATTTGTTTTTTAATATTCTATTATAAACCTGATCTATAAACATTTACAAAAATTATTTTTAGATACTAGCGTATTTCACTTAAAATAGCAATTATTAAACGAGCGTATATAACACAGCCCCACAAAAAAAAAAAGTCCGGATCTCTAGACCAGACATGTGTATCCTTATGTATTTTGGCCCGCTGAATCCGAATCCGAGGTCAGAAAAAGCCCTACACCCCAGGAATTGGCCCCAGAGGCCGAAAATGGCCGCTGAAAGGTGTGAAACGGGAATTCCGGCATGACGGATGCTCAGGGCAGGTTGAGATTGCATTCTCAAGGCAAAGTCGAATTAGTGGCTAACGGTGCTTAGATCCGACAGGCATCGCGGCCCCTGAGGCCGGAAAATGGGCCCTTGGGGCCCGAAAAATCGAAATTTTCACGTCGGGATCGCAGTACTTGGAATTTCTTGAAACTTCAAACTGCAGCTACGTAAAGAGGCTGGAACCTCTTCCAGGCCCATTGAAATTCACGCCCAGGGTCCGGAAAATGGGCCCTCAGGGCAGGAAAATCAAGATTTCCACGTCGTCATCACGGCATTGACGTTTCTATGGACTTTCAAACTCAGGAAACACTGACGATGTTGGAACAATTCGTGGCTCATTGGAATGTATGCCCGAGGCCCAGAAAATGGGCCTGAAGGGCCGGAAATCGAGAATCCCATGTCAGAATCACGGCACTCAAGTTTATATGGACTTTCAAACTCAGGAAACACTGAAGATGTTGGAACAACTTCAGGCCCATTGGAATTCATGCCGTGATGACGACGTGGAAATCTTGATTTTCCCGCCCTGAGGGCCCGTTTTTCGGACCCTGGGTGTGAATTTCAATGGGCCTGGAAGAGGTTCCAGCCTCTTTACGTTGCTGCAGTTTGAAGTTACAAGAAAATCGAAGTGCTGCGATCCCGACGTGAAAATCTCGATTTTTCGGCCCCCAGGGGCCCATTTTCCGGCCTCAGGGGCCGCGATGCCTGTCGGATCTAAGCTCGGTTACCCACTAATTCGACTTTGCCTTGAGAATGCAATCTCAACCTGCCCTGAGCATCCGTCATGCCGGAATTCCCGTTTCACACCTTTCAGCGGCCATTTTCGGCCTCTGGGGCCAATTCCTGGGGTGTAGGGCTTTTTCTGACCTCGGATTCGGATTCAGCGGGCCAAAATACATAAGGATACACATGTCTGGTCTAGAGATCCGGACTTTTTTTTTGTGGGGCTGTGTAATTTGACACACGGATCTGTGGCTACGGGAAATATGTAAGGAATGTGTGTGCAAGTGAGAGGCCCGTTGCAGACACGCATGCCTTATAACGTTTTTGACGGAAAGAAGAGAGTAAGCATAATACCTCCCCCTTCCGTCGGAGACTTTGTGTCATGCGGAGAACTATAATAATTGATATTAATTAATGAGGGTGAATTTTGCCACACGAGCTGATAGGCGAGTAGCGTAATCACCCAAATGAATAATAGCTATTATACGCGAGTAGTATAATTATTATTTATCCTAACCTAACAAAATATTTAATAGAAACCTACACAGGCTTTCTTTTGCCGCAAAAACAAGGAAAAAATATGAAAAATATATATTCTTAGTCAGCTTATTCAATCGACCCAACTCGTAAAAATGTCATAATAGACAAGTAGATAGGCAATATTAAGCAATGAAATTTTTATATGAACATAAAAGACTCAAAGTAGGTATTTTATTACAAAGAAATGGTTATATTAGTTAAAATTCGCCATTTATTTGTCATATATGAGAATCATCATTCGTTTAAGTAAATTCCATATTAATCACAGTGGTCTGGAAACAACATTTAGCTCAACTTGTTTTAACAAAAAATATATGACATATTTAAAAATTATTTTAGATGTTTAGAGTTTACGTCAAAAAGTGAGAAAAAAAGTTTCTTTAAACGTCTGTGTCAAATAGCTTCTCAGGGGAGCTAGAGCACCTTTGAGGGGCGTTTTTAGAATATTATTTACTTAATAACTCAGGAACGGTTTAACTTATTGACTTTGAAATTTTGCTGTAGTATGCAACCAATAAACATGATCATTTTATGACACAAACAAATTAAATGTTTAACCAGGGAAGGACTTACAGTTTTACATATAAATTAAGAGGCACCCATTATCTACGCCTCTGGTCAAAAAGTTAATTTTAATAAAACGTTAAATGTTTACATTTATTTGTTCTATGTTACAGTAAAAATTTCCTTAAAAAGCAATTTAGCTCAAACGTCCATAAAAACTTTTTTCTTAATTTTTGACGTAAAATCTGAATATCTAAAAAAAAATTTTAATACAGCCTGTTTCAGAACTCGCGTACCGAAATTTAAGAGGTGATTCTACATCCAAAAATATGAAAAAAAGTTTCTATAAAGGTTGGTCCGGAAATGAGCCCTAAGGGAGCTACGGCCCTTCGAAGATAACGTATTGAATGGGGAACAAAAAAAAGCAGCAATAAAATTTTAATGCTGCAGGGTGATTCTTCATTTAAGTATTATACACCAAAACACCTAAATTTAATATTAAAGGAGTAATAGCCTTTTAAAAAGTAACGTTTTAGGTGGCACAAAATGTTACTTCCTCTTAATTGCATTTTTTTTTTTTGATAATGGTTGCTCCTACAGTGTTACACTATATGATATTTTATATGTATTTTTACTCTACAAATCTATATTTTTTACAACAAATCCAAAAAACATACACATAGAAAAGTTTGGGGCAAAAATGTTTTAAGCCTCATATATTTTGTCCGTCTGGGCACGCCTCTGGATAAATTAAAAAAATAAATTAACATAAACTTATTGCCCTTATTAATACTAGTATACATGCAAAAGCTCGCCGCTCTAGCTTAAACGGTACCCGAGTTATTAATTAAAAACCTTATTTTTATTACAATTTTAAAGGGCCCTAGATCCCTTAGGGCTCATTTCCGGACCAACCTTTATAGGAACTTTTTTTATATTTTTGGATCTAGAATCACCTCTTAAATTTTGGCATGCCAGTTATGGATCACCCTGTATGTCATATATTTTTCGTTTTTTTTTCTTAAAACAAATAAAAATCGTTTTTCTCAAAAACCCATCGATATATATATTTTTTTAATTTGGTCTTAAAGGATGCCAAAGCTCTAAATAATTATATTATGAAAAAAAAAACTTGGGTTATATGAAAGCTAAGTTAAATATTGTTTCCACACTGGTAATATAAGTTGGTAAGAATCTGTTTTTTCAGTGAATGGAGTAATTTCAAACAAATATTTCTACTAGGGAAACAAATTTAAGCTAATACAAAGGTAAAAACACTCGGCTAGGGTTCGTTTAACTGACTGTAAACTGAAAAGGAGAATAACTTAATTTAATTTAACTCACCTAGATTTCTTTTGGAATTTGGAGTAATGACGGAATTTTCTTTGTTCACCTCCACTTTGATTGTTTTTGCTGCTGGTTTTACACGAAAATTACTACGGAAAAATAATGAAATTTCCACAAAGAGTAAATTTAATTAGGCCACACTGTGGACATCCGCATGAAAAGGCTCCTCTTGTTGGCTGTCTCAGTAATTTCTCTATCCAATTCAGTCATTGCTATATGGTCTATATGTACACTTAATTTCACGTAAACAGACACTGTAAGATTACCCAGCTATGATATTATGTATTTTTACATCACTAGTAATAGTAAAATCACACACATTCTGTGTAAATTCACATAAAATATACCCAGTCTTTATCATATAGGTCTACGAACTAGATCTAGTAAAAAGTAACTAGAAGTGAGAGAAATGATAATGTTGTTACGGTAAAAAGTAAAGAATATGATAGTAAAGTGTTTATAATGTATTCTTTATACGTTAACAACAGTATTTTTTTTCTATGATTTCTAGTTACTTTTCAATAGATTTAGTTCCAAAAGCTATATTACGAAAACTATAATATTGTAGTTTTACATTATGGGTTTTTGCATAAAAAATATTATATTATAATGTATTATTATAATTTATTATATTTTTAAAATTTATTTTTAGAATTTTTGCCACCCTAAATGGGATCATTTAATATAATTGTCATAAAAAAACTCCATTTGCAGCACCATAGAATTTCTCGACGTACTTTTATTATTTTTCCCTTGTATTTTAATTTTAATATTTTTTAAAACGTTGTTTTTTTTAAGTAGGTATATCTGAATAGGTTTAAATAGGTTGATATAGGATTCTTATTATTTTGGATTAATAAACAGATATTGTAATGTTTTTTTTTATTCGATTATATCTATGGCCACTTTTTGTTTAATAAATCAAGTAACTTTAGTTATTTCAAGTTATACAAATTGTTATTATTTTCATTAATATATGACCTAATATTTTTGTATCCCCTTAAAAAATCAATTTATCATATCAACACAGATACATAAATTGTTTTCTAAATTAGTTTAAATTTATATTGAATATTTTATATACAGTCATTTTATAGTTACATAAAGATATCTTAAAATTTCAATATATTTTTCCTTAAGTGTTTTTAAAATAAAATTTTATATTTTTATTTAAACTTTTTTAATACAATAAAATTTTAGAATTTAAGATTTTCATTCTCTAACATCAAAGTTTAAATTGACTTTTAATAATATTTCCGAAAATCGGAAATTTCTAAGTTATCTTATAATGAACATTTAATGAAGACATTAATTAATCTTTGTGGAGCTCATAGAAAAAAATACAGGAAATTTTCGTGTCACACTTCTTATTTAAATTTGAAAACCTGTGAGCCTATTTAAATTTAATTAGCAAAATCTGCTTTATACAATTGTGATAAACTTAAAAATCTAACATTAGATTCTCGTTAGGTTTCAGCTAGGAACTAATGTTAAATAATGTAACTTTTTTACAAGGATAGAATCGTAGAAATACCCTTTCTATTACTTTCTCATTATATAGAAAAATCTTGCTTTCTTAAAATAATTAAACATTTTTTTTATTTTTTTTTTACGTTTCTCGATGTTTTGTATGCAAAGTCACGATAACTTGACGCTTTGAGCTAAAATGTTCAAATTTGGAGCATAGGTTCCTTATCCAATGTTCTCAGCTAAATTGTTTTTGTTAAAATCGGGGCGGGTTAAGGTAAAAATTAATTTTTCAAAAACAACAAATATATATATAATTTTTTTTGTCGAAAAAAAAAATATTGAATTTGATTTTTTTAAATTAAACCACCCTACAGGTGATTTGAAATATGATTAAAATCCCCCGCAGCACCGGAAATCATATTTCTTTTTAAAGAGCAACTTGTAAAAGGAAATTTCCATTTTCTGGAAATCTCTGAAAAATACTTTGATCTTTTCATTCTTCCCGTTTGAATGGGGATGAAAAAAATAAAGGAAAATCATCGTAATTTCTAATTTCCACTCGCATTGTAATGTGAAATTATGGATGGAATAGTATATTCTATAACTAGTATGGAATAGAGAATATTCCGCGCGAGCGGATAGTTTGTCATACGAGCCGGCAGGCGAGTATGACGGTCCCGCGAGCGCGGAATGACTATTCCATACGTGTTGTAGACTATACTTTTTCTTCGACTGCAAATATGAAACACTGTATGGCTTTAAACTGCGGACAAGGTTAAAAACAATGTTTTTTGTGACTCGACATTGTAAATGCAATAAAACACATATTTTTAAATAAAGCAATTAATGTTATTTAATAATTTTATCAAATCAGTACTTAAAAAAGATTTTTATTTAATTTTAGCACATATTTACAAATTATAATGCAAAATTTGAAGGTTATGTCAGATTGTTGTGACAGATATCAGGTTTAAATATTTAACAATAGATGGAGCAGTTTTAATTTTTTGAACTAAATTGATAAAAAAACTGGTCAAATATTAAGAAAAACTATAAACTGTATGTAATTTTAACGCAAAACTTTATATTGCATTAAATTATTCATTAGTTTATGGTAAAATAAATATATTTTTGCTAATTTTGCTACAGTTTTCTTTACTTTTATAAACAAGAGATGGCACTACATCATGCTCATTCTAACACTTGATACAGAATACTCATACAGTATATAGAGCTAGAATGGATTCATTCTATGTTTGAAAAGTGTGTTTATTTGATTACATTCTAAAGCAGTCGAAGAAAAATTATGTACATACGCCTGAATTGTTATATTAAACAAGTAAAACATTAAATATATATTTGTATTTTACGGCAAAATGCTTATAGCGGGGATTTTTACTTTGTTCTATTATACTCGGCCCAAAAATTTTCTTTTTTTTTTTGGTAAATAGTCTTCTTTTTCCTAATTTGTCTGTCTGTCTTTCTGTGGACCCTAACCAAATGGTCTAATTTTTTTCGAAAGCTTTTTTATATGAATATCTCAGTGGGGATCATTATACAGTTGGACCCACAAAAAATGCAAGTTTTAAATATGCCAAAATGTCAATTTTATTAATTATTTTATAGTTTAAGTAAGATTTTAAGAAAGAGGTTAGAATAGTTTGACATTTTGTCAGTTTTTCTTTAAGTTTATTAGTAGTCTCTAATAAGTTATTACAGATAATGCGTAAATGCGAATAATGTTAAATAACACTAACTGCTGGTATATGAAGCTGGAAGAAATAAAAAACTAGCAAATATAGAGGTTCTTGATCTGCAGAAGCAAGAAGTCTCCCCAAGATGGTTATTTTTATGTTAATATTCCTTCTTTTTTACAAAATTAATGGAGAGCCCTTAGAACATGCATTTAATGTTAAAAAGGAATCGAAAACTTGCTCTCCTGAAAAATTACGTTTTTGTGACATGGTGTCGTTTACCTTCGGGTACCAGATATTCCTAATAAATAGTAAACTGAAAAAACATTTAGAATATTTAATCGTATAAAACATTTAAACACAATATTTAGTAAATCTTATGGGAAATAAAACTTTGAACTCCTTAGTAATGAAATCTATAATTTATGAAAACTATGATTTTCGTTTAAAAAAGGTTTTTTTGCTGCATAAAAATTTTCAATCTCGGAATTATCGATGCGGCGGCGGGCCGTGGTTTTCGACCTAGCAAAATTTTTATCGTCTCGTCTCGAAAAGTCCACTTGCTCACATCCTGCTTACAATAACCCAATAGCTTGAGCTTTCTTAATCATTTAATTGATGCATTTCTAATTATGTACTTAATTTAATTAAATCCTTTATTGATTATGTACAGTGGGTTAGGCTAAATGTGACACCCAGGGTAACTGTGACATGTCCTGTTATAATTCTTCTAAACTAGTTTATATCCAATCCAACCCTGGCATTAGGTTTTTGACAGTATTAAATATTTCGCGTAAAATTTCGATTTGATTTAAACTTGTTTAGAAGAATTATAACAGGATATGTCACAATTACCCTGGGTGTCACATTTAGCCTAACCCACTGTACTTTATAATAATTATAAATAATTTTGACAAATATTGTCAACATTGACAACTGCATTGTTTGTAAACAATTATTCAATTTACACAACTACATTTTCTATCTTGTTTTTTTTTTCGGATCCAACTGTATATGGATTATGTAGGAGTTAATTTATCTAAAAAGTAAAAAATAGATAATATATTTTTCAAAGGGATATATTTCTTAGAACTTTTTCTCATATTTTGTACCTTAAGGCAATAATAATAATTATTATTATTAATTAAACTTGATATAAGGATTCTAAATGGTTATGCATAATCTTTCTAAATGAACAAAAAACGCTAAAAACGTATTTATCATTTTTATAGAGCTCATGCATAAAAATATAAGCTCATACATAAATGTATAAAATAACTATAAAAATTAATTCATGACTTACAATACTGCCGTACATAAATAGAAAGCAGTAGCTCCATTTGTTAATAGTAGCTTTTTCAAAATATTACTCTAATTTAGAGTAGACGTGAAAATGTTGCTATGTCACATAGGGTTACTGCTTTCTAGTTAAGAACGGTAGAATATTATACGCATATACGAATAAATAAAAATGTAATTTATTTTACACTTTTCATGAGGAATAAGTGGATATATAAAAAAAAATCTACAAAGAAAATAACTTAATATTTTATTGATAAGTTTTTCATTTCTAACATTCTGGTATTTTATTCTTTAGGTATTTTTTTTTCATTTTGTCGAAGAATAGGTTTTTAATTTATTTTGATTTATTTATTTATTAACCAAGAGAAAACATTATTAAGTTAAAACGATCCACTACAGTCCTTTGCGAAACAAATTTACAATACGATATTTTAAGAACGATTTGATGTAGAGACTTGGAATTTGGAACAAAGTTTTTTTACCATGTGTAAAATCTCTGAAAAATTTGACCGTATGTTCTTCCAGAGGGGGTTTTCCACTTCCCGACCATCATGCATAATGAAAAGAGATGGAGGATAAGGTAAGTTAGTTAGGTAGGCTAATTAAGTTTAACAGTATTGCAAGCTTTAAGCCAAATGCCAAAGTTATAAATTTATTAATTTTCATGCAGCGAATGGTATTTAGTTAGATTATTCTATAAGCTAATAAAGCGATGTAACTGTGAAGTGGAAGGCGTTTTGAACAAGGAGAGGTGCCAAAAAACCCGACTACAAAAAATGCATCTACTCCATACGATACACTGCAAAAAAAAATGTGTAAATTTTCATGCTAAATCAGAGGTAATATGTAGCCAAGCAGGTGCACGTAAAATTTATGAGATTTAACTTGTAATTTTACAATTTTTTAGAAATATTACGTACATATACATGTAATATTCCTAAAAAATTATAAAATTACAAGTTAAATCTCGTAAATTTTATGTGCGCCTGCTTGGCAACATATTACATACCTCTGATTTAGCATGTAAATTTACACGTTTTTTTGTAGTGTATGAAAATAAAATAGACAAAAGGTAGCAATAAGTAAGAATTATAAATCCTGATAAAGCAAAAAACAAACTAAAATCTATAGATTTATTTGATTTTCTCCTAAATTATTGACCCGATTATTGATGAAAACGATTAACGTTGTCGAAACATGAAATTTTATATATCTTATGTCCAGAAAAATATTTTGACAAGACAATCATTATTAAAATCGGTCCAGTAGTTTAGGCTCTAAAGGGAACAAACAAAAAACATACACACATGCGTTGCTGTAGTCAGTTATAAAAGGAATAAAATTCCCATGTAATAGGAACCATTAGTTTTATAACAACTAGTTCGACTTGTGTATATTAAAATGTCGTACTGTTATATCCGAAAAAAAATTGATTGAAAATTTAGTTGCGTAAATTCAATAATTACAATACAAACAAAGCCGTTGTCATGTTGACAATATTTGTCAAAATTACTTATAATAATTATAAAGTAATTAGACATGCGTTAAGAAATGTTAAGAAATCTCAAACTATTAGTATATTGAAAGCAGGATGTACGGAAGTGACTGTGGCTAGTGATCTCTATAGAGACCTTTAATTGTTACAAGGTTATTTAGTGTTTCGGAGAGTTGTGTTAAGATCATAGAAAAAAGAATAATGGTTAAGATTGAAGAAAAAACAGATGGGGAAGGAAAGGGCGTGCAGACTCGGAAAGAAAGAAGATATCAAATGAAATACAGGATGAAAATTTACTTAATTATTTGAGAGAATACCATTTACAAGAAGCGGTGCATGCTATAAACAATACAAATTTTCCTGGGTTAAAAACCATCGCCCGTCGCCGCATCGAAAGTTCCAAGATTAAAAAAGCGAAAAAAAACTTCCGGAAAAACTTTTTTTTAAACGAAAATCATTTTCATAAATTATATGTTTGGTTAGTAGAGTTCAAATTTTTATTTTTTCATAAGATTTACTAAATATTGTGTTTTAATTTTTGATTTGATTAAATATTCTAAATGTTTTTTCAGTTTATTATTTATTATTATTATTTTTTTAATATTCGACATTATTCGCATGCATTTTCTGTAATGAACTTTGAAAAAACTGACAATTAATTGTCAAATTTATTTATTTATTTTTTATTTTGTTTATTTGTTTATTTTTAACCTCGTACTATTCTACTTAATTAAGCATCCCCTAAGTCCACGACTTGTGTGGGCTAGTAGTAGAGGGAACCACCGGCTTTAATTGACTTTCGAACCAATATATCTAGGGAGTACGCCTTCGCCAAATTTCAATTATTAATTAACTGAAAAAAGCAATCGGCGCCAGTGAGGTTTGAACTCACGATCATAGCTCAGTGTCAACGCTATATCGATGCCTTAGACCGCTGAGCTAATCTCAATTAACCTAACCTATTTCTTAAAATCTTACTTAAACTAAAAAATAATTAGTAAAATTGACATTTTAGCATATTTAAATCTTGCGTTTTTTGTGGGTCCAACTGTACCTATCTCTTTTTTTTTGAATCGTTGCATGAGTGACGTAAACGCCACCTTAGTTTGAAAATACTATAATGAATTATGTAATTTGAATAGTATAGCAAATTAGATTTAGTAATGCAATTTTCAACTTCATTTCACGTACTTAAATTTGAAATTAAACTTTCTGGAGTCAGCATAAGGCGGCCATAAACAGATAATGGCTTCCACATCACGACAAAACGGCTCTTTATTATTTAGTTAAAAAAAAATCGTTTTTTTGAAAAGAAAAAATTTTAAAAAATATTTTTTTGACCCCCTTGCTCCACCCCGATATTTAACAATAGTATATTACGTACCGAGTACGCGAACCTAGTTTTTAGTGCACTAGATGTGCACTGAAATGGTTTGCCTCGAGGTGCGTATACTATTTTTCCTATCCAAAAAACGCAAAAATTATCCTAAAATTAGTTTGTCAATTTGAGGTTATGTGTTTGACGTTTACTAATTGTATGACAGCAGATAGGTAAAATCAGCTGATTGTCACTTCCCCACCGTTGTCATAGACAACGGATGGAAAATAGGCACTAACTACTAACTAGGTCGTATGAAAAAAAAAATTCCAGCTGGGAAGTTTGAATAATGAACCTATGGTCCAAATTTAAAGTCTTCATCTCAAAGCGTTCTCGAGTTATCGCACAACTTTTCTCGGACAGACAGACCGAGAAACAGATCGACAGACAGAGCGACAGACAGACCAATAGACCAACTGACATACAGACCGACTGACAGATCGATAGACAGACAAACAAACCGACCGACCGACAGACCGACAGACAGGCAAACAAACATACAGACAAACTAACAGACGGACAGACAGATAGATAGACCGACAGAGACCGATAGACAAACCGAAAGACAGACTTGTATTTATTTTTAAATTATATAGGAATGTTAAATTGTTTGGTAATAATTATTATACGTTTTAGCAACCGTTGCTATACAGAGAGAAGTACATAGTTAAATAAACTAATTGGGGACAACTGTTTTTTAGTTAATAGTTAATGTATTTTTTTAGTTAATTTAAATATTTATTAGTTACTTATATGTACAGCTGGACCCACAAAAAACGCAAGATTTAAATATGCTAAAATGTCAATTTTACTAATTATTTTATAGTTTAAGTAAGATTTTAAGAAATAGGTTAGGTTAATTTGACAATTAATTGTTTATTACAGAAAATGCATGCGAATAATGTCGAATATTAAAAAAATAATAATAATAAATAATAAACTGAAAAAACATTTAGAATATTCAATCAAATCAAAAATTAAAAAACAATATTTAGTAAATCTTATGAAAAAATAAAAATTTGAACTCTACTAACCAAACATATAATTTATGAAAATAGTGATTTTCGTTTAAAAAAAGGTATTTCCGAAGTTTTTTTTTTCGCTTTTTTAATCTATCGATGCGGCGACGGGCGATGGTTTTTGACCCAGAAAAATTTGTATTATTTATAGCATGCACCGCTTCTTGTAAATGGTATTCTCTAAAATAATTAGGTAAATTTTCATCCTGTATTTCATTTGATATTTTCTTCCTTTCCTCCCCCATCTATTTTTTCTTCAATCTTAACCATTATTCTTTTTTCTATGATCTTAACACAACTCTCCGAAACACTAAATAACCTTGCCACAATTAAAGGTCTCTATAGAGATCACTAGCCACAATCATTTCCTTACATCCTGCTTCCAATATACTAATTGTTTGAGATTTCTTAAAATTTCTTAACGCATTTCTAATTACTTTATAATTATTTTAAGTAATTTTGACAAATATTGTCAACATGACAACGGCTTTGTTTGTATTGTACAGTTGTCCCCAATTAGTTAAGGTAAAGGCTCTACTAAGAGACTCTATTAAAAGCTTTAGTTAAGGTAACTGAAAAATTTGACAGTTGCTACTCTCTGTGAATATTTTATCATTTTTCTGCATATTATTACTTAAATTTAAAACCAATTTTAATGTTATTTAGTAGTTATTATTTTTCTAGAAACACGAAACTCAATTTTTACTCAAGAAAAGTAGGCAGTCTGGAAAATCCCTAGTTGGGAATACCAGCCTGGTATGAATTATATGAAATTTAATGCAATTTTAAGGTGCAAACTGGAGTAGAATTAAAGTTTCATAGTTATTCTGCAAAATGTAAGATTTAATTTTAAAAGCAGACGAAAAGTTAATTTCATTGCGATTTTATTTAATATTAATGAAGGTTAGTTTTTACCCGACGGATTTAAGATTTTTTTTTTTTAATTTTTGATTTTTTTTTAAGTTTTTGTTTTTCATTTTCAACATTATTTCAGTCCCCTCAAAAAATGCTATCGAATAGACAATTTAATAAGATTTAAAATAATATCACTTTAGAAGCTTGAAAATTTCATATAATACTTAATGTTATCTTAAGTGTTCCGAATTTAAAGTTAAGACCACGTCTTTTGAACCGTACTGTATGTAGTCAGGCAAATAATAGGTTGTAAACTGCAAAAAATGAACACGGGATGATATTTTAAAGGGTAGTAGATGGTAACGGAACACCGATAAATAATTTGGCTGAAAAGTTGAAAAAAACAATTTCACCCCCAACATGGTAATTTTTGAACATTTATAACTCGATTGTTATTAATATAATACAAAAATTATCCAAACTAAAATTGTTGGAAATTTTATTCTTAACAAAATTGGTAATATGCTCACCCCTAAAATTCAAGATGGCGGACACCCCTTACGCAAATCACCCGGTGAAAAACTAACAGGAGTGTTCCGTTACCATTCTCTACTACCCTTTAATCAGCCCGTGTGCATTTTTTGCAATTTCAACATAGGAATTCCTCGTCAATTGACTGGACTATAGACAAGTCGTTCTTCGCTTTAAGTGAAGGACGCCTTGCTACATACCATTATAATGGTATAAATTATATCCCAGGTAGAAATTTAACGTTAGAATAACGTTTTTCTAATGTTAAAAAACTGTATAAAAGTACGTTATAAAATATGTACAAATGTTCCGCTTTTTAACGTCAGAATCTAACGTTAGTTACAAACGTAAATCTAACGTTAGATTTTTAAGTTAGAAATACGTTATAAATACGTTTAATTCTAACCTTCGGAGGAGGCGTGGCCAAATAGGAAATTTCTACCTTTTGTATTGGTAGCACTGAATTTTAATAAAATGGCATACGGAGAAAATGTTATTCATATAAATAAATCCTAATTTAACATTTTAACAATCATAATATTTTTAAACATAATTTTGTTACATTTATTTATAAAATAGCCATCTTTTTAGGAGCCCTAAATATTTTTCGTGTAATATGCTGTTATACTTTGATAAATACGTTTACCTACCTACGCAGAAAAACTTTATATTCACTTACGTATATACTATATTATTGTTTATATTGAGTATACAGAGCAAGGTGACAAAATGGCGTCTGTATTGAGTGAAGTTAGATATTCTAGAATCGATGATTAATTAGTTTAACCATCCCTTAAAGTATTAATTAGAAGAAGAAGAAAAATCTTTTATAGTATTTTTATCTTATTTTTTTATAATTTGCAAGGTTTTCATAGATAATTATCCATAATTAATAATTAATAATTATAATTATCAAGCCTACAGGCACATAGCTGTCTGTAATGAGTATTTTCTACTACATTTTACGTATTATTAATAGACAGTCAAAAAATATTGAAAGTTAGAATTTTTGTCAAACGTTAGTTTTTAACGTTAGATTTATATATTTTTCAACGTTTTTGTATAACGTTAGAGACTAAACATAAAAATGTCTCTAATCTAATGTTATGTTAAGTTAGATATATGTACTTTTCTACCAGGGTATGGTATCACCTGCGTTTGCTATTAAATATTTTTTAATTAAATTCGTGTAAATGCAACTGTGTCACTGCAGCGTGTTTCTATTTAAACATTACTAGAGGGTCATTAAAAGTTAATACAGGTGCAATATTGCATGGTAAAATTCAATTAAAATTTCTAAAAAGTGTTTAAAGTTAAATTAAAAAGCTGAAAATTTTGATATGAACTGTTCAACTTTTTTGTTAATTTAAAAATTTATTCAACCCCTTACTATTAGTGTACTCAAGTTAGAAAAGGAGCCCTGTTCTTCAGTGCAATTTTTGATTTTTTTATACTGGCAGTCTCGTACCTCGTCTCTTTAACGAGACTCGTCTAGAAAATACGTTTTTTCTGTACCTGGCATACCAGTGACTATTTTATTAGTTAACTGTCTCGCTAATTTTAAACTAAGTAGACCTAGAGTCCAGTCAAATAATGAGAGATTCCTGTGTTAAATTGCTGATATATTAAAGGGTAGTAGTGGATGGAAACAGAACACTCCTGTTAGTTTTTCACCGGGTGATATGCGTAAGGGGTGTTCGATAAATTGAATTTTAGGGGTAAGTGCGGTTATCTCGATAAATATGTATCTTATAACAAAAGTGCATATAACCAATTTTGTCAAGGAGAAAATTTCCAACAATTTTTGTATAGATTATTTTTTTAATATATTGATAACAATCGAGTTATAAATATTCAAAAATGGCCACGTTGGAGATGAAATTGTTTTTTTCTATTTTTCAGCCAAATTATTTATCGGAGGATAAAAATACATTTATTATTTGACTGGACTACTACAGTTTAATACAAAATTTTAATAAATATGGCAAAATTCGGAGGCATAAAGGCTTGGTTTAGACGTTTACAGGCACTTTGTAGCAATTTCAACCATAAAATATGAAATTGTACTTTTATGACCTAATATAGGATACCTTCAGGCCTGGCCAACGAAAAACACTGGAAACAACTTTTTCATATTAAAACGATAATAAACTGTAATTGGCTAGAGGCCTGACCCTAGAATAATATCTAATACTAATAATTAATGTCCTTTCTGTAGAAGGGATTATATTACTTTTTTGATCAGGAAAAATGGTACGGAGGCGCCGGATTTACTAAAGTTTCCGCCCGAGGAAATGGATAATATGCCACCTCCTATTAATAAATTGGTAAAAATATTGCCATCCCCTAAAAATGCCGCCCTACTTGCCGAATCTGGCCCTGAATAGGTTCAAAATAAAAAGTTACATTTCAATGTATGCGCCTTCGCCAAAATTACAAATTAATTATATCCACAAAGCGGCTCAAAACACAGCCCCCTTCTTAACTTTTGAACGAGTTGGGATATCGACTTCAAATCTGAAACACTTAAATAGGACAACTAAAACTATCAAGTTGGATATATTTGATATTTTTAGCTTTTAAAATGTGAGCAGGGGGGCATGGGGGGCTTTTTTTTTAATGGATAGAGGTTCGTGTGATAAATCAATTTAAAGCTTGTAACATTTTTTATTCGACTACATAATTTTTATTTTTTTGAGATATTTTTTGGGGGGTTTAAGATAGGGTTAAAAATAGAAATTTTCGTCAATTTTTTTTTAAATATCGTCATATGAGTTTTATAGTGTTCTATATCCACTGGATTTGCTATGGATATAGAACACTATAATCCTCATGTTGATATATCAAACAATTTATGAAAAATGGGCAATTTCATGATCAAAAACGTAAATTCTACTAACTTCAAATAATATAAATAAATATGTATTTAGCAAAAAAATTGAAAAGCTAAAGTCTTAAAAAATAAATTAAAAAAAATTAAAAATATATAATTTTATTTTCTTCAAAACGATGTAACACATGACCCCCTTTCCATAAAAAAAATAACCACTATGCCCCCTAATCACATTTTAAAAGCTAACAATTGAGAGGGGGTGACTTTTGGACAACACGGCATGAAAAATAGAATTTATTTTGTGATAAAGTCAGTCCAAATCAGGGCCGTAGCTATGGGGGGGAGCGTCACCCCACCCATGTTGAAAAGTTGTATATTTCATTGATCCAAAACAAAAGTTGTATATTTTATTGATTCAAAATACAAAAAATAAAAAAGTTATATATTTTTACAAAAAATAGGGGTAAAAACTGTCAAGGATAAAGCTTTTTTTGGAGGTGAGGACCTTTTTTTTTAGACATCAAAATTTTGGGTAGAATTTATTTTGTGATAAAGTCAGTCCAAATCAGGACCGTAGCTATGGGGGAAAGCGTCACCCCAGCCATGTTGAAAAATTGTATATTTCATTGATCCAAAACAAAAGTTGTATATTTTATGAATTCAAAATACAAAAAATACTAAAGTTATATATTTTTACAAAAAATAGGGGTAACAACTGTCAAGGATAAGGCTTTTTTTGGAGGTGAGGACCTTTTTCTTTAGTCATCAAAATTTTGGGTAGGCGTAGGCGTAAAAACTATCACGGACAAAGCTTTTCTTGGAGGTGGGGACCTTTTTTTGTGATTAAATTTTTTCTCGAGGAAAAAAATTGTATTTTTAGGCTAAAAATAGTTGTATATTTTGGCCTTCTTCCCCCCAGAAAATATTCTTCGCTACGGCACTGGTTCAAATAGATCTGAATTTAACCCTATACATTGTTTTGCAGTAGCACCATTGCCTTCCGGGTGTTATACAGTTTTACCCTCCATTTATTGCATATTTTAGGGAAATAAAACTTTAATATCTTTTCATATGTCTCCTCCCAAACACACAAGAAGGTATAACATTTCATACGAAAATGTAATTCTTCTGGGACACATTCTTAGATGCCTATACGTACTATAGTACCTTATTCCACTCTTCCACTGTTTTGCAAATTTATTTTTTGATGGCTACTTTGCTGACAAATATATTTTATATTTTTATATATTTTTTATTAATAAGTGTGGATATTAGGGCATTGCAAAAAAAAAACTTTTTTGTAATTTTGCTTTCCCATTTTGAAAATGTTCAAAATTTTGAAAAGCCTTTTTTGGGTTTTATGACGTTTTATGTCGATATAAATCAATTTCGAGCAAAAAAAAATTGTCGCTCGGTCGGTCGGTCGATCGGTCTGTTCGGGAAATCTTGTGGGGACGATAACTTAAGCACGCTTTAAGCTAGAGACTTGAAATTTGGCATACAGGTATGTTACTAAAAGTTCTCGCTCGGGATTGTTTTTGGTAAACATTGGGGTGCAGCAAGGGGGGCAAAATACATTTTTTTTAGAAAAATATTTTTCAATATTATTAATATTTTCTTCAAAATTGGTATATAATAATAATAATAATAATAATGATAATACTTTTTTCTAATTTAACCCCCTGAGAGATGGGGGTAGTTTTCGTGAAAACTGGTGTATTGGGGTTTTTGAGGTTGCTGAAAGTGAATCTGATAATAAATTTTTTCTAAATCCACCCCCTGAGGAGTGGGGGGTAGTTTTCGTGAAAATTGTTCTATTGGGGTTTTTGAGGTTGTTAAAAGTGAATCTGATTATAAAAAAATTCTTACCCCTAAAGGGGCAGAGGGTAGTTTTCGTGAAAATTGGTATATTTAGGTTTTTATGGTTGCTGAAAGTGAATCTGATAATAAAAAATCCATTTTATGGGCGGAGGTGAAAAATGGGAAAGCTCTTTTACTGGGCAGTGTATTTCATATGCACCCCTCCTATGTTGTTTTAATTGAAAAACTATGCTTGCATACCAAATTTCAGGTTCCATGAACATTTTTTGCCCCCGCCCAACTCAGTTATAATGATGAGGTATTTGTATAATACAAATTGTATTGTTTAATTTCTTACATTGTTACAGTTTTAAAGACAAAACAAGCCCTGAATATATATAATGCTACACATTCCATTATATACTATTCACAGTATTTGAGAAAATGCAATAAACCATCCACTGTGAATAGTATATAAGGGAATGCGGGGGTCAAAAAATGTTCAAGTAACCTGAAATTTGGTACGCAAGCATAGTTTTTCAATTAAAACATAGGAGGGATGCATTAGAAAAAATAGAAAAAATGCCCTATACTGGAAATTCAATAAAACCTGCAGTGACTCAGTTGCGAATGTGTGGTAAAAGGCGAAAATCATACGGGTGCGAGGCGCGTAATTTCGTCGAAACTTCGCAAAGGCGGACCCCTTATACGAAAGCAGCAGAGGTATGAGTCACTGCAGGTTTTATTGAATTTCTAGTATAGTATGGACATATTTCGTGCACAGACTAAAGAGTTGTGTTACATTTGTTTAAAAAAATTGCAGTTTGAAGAAAATTGGGGATCAGCAAGATTTTTTAATGTCAAATTCGGTTTTAGCGCCCAAATATATGATAGAAAAATATATTCTATAAGACTACCATGATTAAAAGTAATTGATTTTAATTTTTTGTGGGCCTATGTTACCGCTAACCTGTTTTCAATGCGTAAAATCTAGCTAAACTTTTGGTAACGACCGCTAAATTTTTGATAAGAGGCAAATCTGAGAGAAGTTTTCTGTTCTCCGAACCACTTAGGCACTTTTTTTAATTCAATTATACCGAATAGGTTTTAAGCTTAAACCTTTTTATTTATTACTTAAGTTAAGGTACATGAAATGATAATGTCCACTTTTTCCCACTATAAAAAAAATTAAAAGTATCATTAAATTTCTAACCTAAAAAGTAAAAAATTAAACTCTACAAAAGTTTATAATTAGCTTTAAGCTTTATAAATTATAATTATTATTATTTAATAATTTGCTTTTGTCGTTAAAATGAAATAGGCAAGCGTAGGGATCATTTAACCCCTTAATCTTTTATTAAGTAACTTTTAAAGGGACGAAATTGAAAAAAAACAGTAAAATTTTGTTTCCACGGTGTCTTAGGCTTTAAGTTCATGACCTGTGAACACAGGGGAGCACCCAGGATTTTTAATGGGGGGGGGGGGCAAGCATATTCGGCTTTACAAATTTATCAACAAAAAGTTTGTGTTAAATTCCCAAAAAGGACCAGTCATTTTTTAGGGAGGTTAATATGAAACAGATTGAGTGGCATCATCATGTTCAAAACAATATTTAGCGCCACAGGCATTTTTTTTAAATCCTATAGTATCGTATTTTCAGAATTTCATATGCAATTCTTTTATAAAATCTATTAATTAATATTGTACTTAATATCAGTATCAGCATTGGTAAGTTAACCGCAGGCGATTTTTTTTTAATTCCACGTATTTTTCTAACATCAACAATTTAAAAATAAATTTATTTATAAAACTTCAAATATCCAGAGGGAAAGTCTAAAAAATAACATATTATCTTTTATTTTGTTTAGAAATATTCAGGATCGCATTTGGTTTGGAATTATTTTCAAAATATTTTAAATATAAGTTTCTTATGGATTTGCGCTCCGTAACCATTTTCAGCGCCGCAGGTAATTTTTTTAGAAATCTGAATCTGAATCCAAACACTTTAAAATTGTTAAAAACAAAATAATATATATCTCAAAATCCAGGGGGGCGACGGCCCCCCTGTCCTCCCTCGGGGCGCGCATGTGTGAACCGAGATATTTTAATTCGAAAATTCAGCTAAACATAATTATAACGGGTTATAACGGGACCGTTTGGAAGAAAATTTCTTAATTTTTTTTACTATATGCTTTACAAAAGTAATTTTATCAAATACAACTTCTTTGTTGGCAGCAGGTTTTTTTTCTCATACTTAATTAAGAAAAAAAGTCCAATTTCATTCATTTAAATGGTCCTACCATTTATCTGACGGTAACATTTATATCAAGTTTTTGCGAAAATGAGAAAAATATGAAGGAAATAAGAAAAATTCATTACATATGATTCTTCAGAAACTCTCCTTTGTAGTCGTACTGGTAATTGGGAAAAACGAGAAATTATTGAAAACGGCAAAAGAAAATAATCAAAATTAATTTATCTTGAGATTTTTAAGCACACTTTACAAATCCTATATTTGTAAAAAAGACTATGCACACAGAGAATTTATTACTAAAAACAAGCACGAAATATTCAGATCAAGTGACTCAAAAGTTTGTAATCTTATCCTACTTAGACCAGTAGCTTAAAACTTAAATCAAGTTAAAAGTGCTTAAATAATAAGTTTTAAAGAAACTTAAATGAAAGCTTAGATATTAAAGTATTTAAAAAACTAAAAATAATAATACTAATTTCTTGTAAAAAAGTAGGTATTAATTTGGACAACAAGATCGTTTTTTCAGTGCATAGTTGGAATAAATACTTGTATCCAATACATACAGATAATAAGACAATTACCAGCTTTATTTTAAATAGATAAACTCAATAATAACCCCCGCGTGGCTTTTACTTTATTGAGTGGATAATTATTTATTTTATCCACTCAACTGTCACTTGTCAAAATATTTTCTTGTAAATCATTAAAATTTTTAATAAAAATATGAATTCCTAAGCTATTTATTGGATAAAACCTTGTATGGCACTCATGGGTAAACCGATATTGCCCTCTCGAAAATTAACCTGCTTGGCTGACGCATCGCAGGTTAATTTTCTCATGGGCAATATCTTACTTTACCCACTAGTACCATAAATAACTAAAAAGCACGATGAAAGCAGAAAAATAATGTCAAAAAGTTTAGAAACAGTTTATAAGATTTTCTTCAAGGTTTTCTTTAAGATTTTCTTTAAATACTTATTAAGCTAATAATTTATTTATTTTTTTATTTTTTAAATGTGAATTTAATATATCATGTTTGTCTGTGATAATAATACATAAACTTTAAATTAAATTAATTTTGACTTGTGTAAACAATTTTGTAATTGTGATAGCACCAATAAAGATTATTATTATTATTTGAAGTGAGTTTTTTGTCCTTGTCAATTAATAAATTTGGTGTTTAGTGGGATGTGGGACGGCGTTTGTGATAACAATTTTTAGATTGCCTACGTTTCGGATCGTGTTTTATCCTTCATCAGGGCTTTCTGAAATTATTAAGACATCGAATACGAGGGCATGACCATTATAACATTGGGTACTTTGAATTGAAGCTGGCACTCTAAACATTGAGCTTATTTTATATTTGGTTTAATGTTGAAAATATGGTTGTTGCACATTTTATCTGTTATAATTATACTTCAGACACAAAATACATATAGAATGTAGCAAAAACTACTAATAAAAATATATAATTGTTAATTAAAACAATTTTTTGGTACGAAAAACCTGTACCGGTGAAAAATTCTAGTGACATTAGCAGCGCGTAACAGTCGAACAAAAAAAAGTATCTTGATCTGGAGACGAGAGGTATGTATTTTGACACGCTGAATACGAATCTGCCACCAGAATTGGCCCAACAGGTCTTGGTTTGGCCCTAACCTCAATTCAAATTTGAAGTCATAATAGTTTTATTATCTTTCGTTTTTTTTTAATTCCAAAAAACCCTACTAAAATCAATAAAAAGTTATGTTTTTTGTATTTTTTTCGAAAATTCACTGTGAAACCCCTTAGTCTCACTTTGGATTTGAATTCAGCGATGGAAAATACTTAAGAATAGACCTGTCTCGTCAAAGGTTCAGGGTTCTTTTTTTATTGTGTGGGCCTGTGCGTTGCACAGTGCACAGTGTGCAATTATTGTCATTAATACAGTGATAAGCAATCATTAGCGTGTTGGCGCCTTCGCCAAAATTGCAAATATAGGTTGATGTGTCTCCCAAATGTGTAAAAATCACTATATTTTTTTACCTGTAGCTTAATAGTATATTAAAGTACTAGTTTCATAACATACGTTTTTAGCGCACGAGTACAAGTTTAGAAAACGAGCCGCTTGCGGCTAGTTTTCTAAAGTATTAGTGCGCTAAAAACGTGTTATGAAACGAGTGCTTTATACAATTTTTTCTATTTTGCTCTAAAATTTAAAAAAACTTACATTTAAATTGATGTCTGATTTAGGGATTTTTGTTTTGGATTGGCATTACAGTTTACACCATGTTTAAAATTCTAAGAGCAAATGATATTTTGATATATTTTATAGTCATCTCTTCTCTTTTTTACTGCAATTAACCAAGCCACAATTTTAACATGATAAAAATAAGCTAAACACAAAATTTTGTAGAAAATTCAACTTTAAAGCGCCATTGACTTTTGCACGAAAAACGTCAAGCGATAGGCCAGGTCTGTTGCCAACCCAAAAGAACAAAAAGTACAGACCTCTTATGGGCCTATAAGAACACGCAAAATGCGTGTGATTATGAGCTTATAATAGTAGCAAAATATAAAAAGAATTTAATAATAGTTTATGAATAATAGTTTATGAAACAAGGACGAAACATACAGTTTTTAGGACGATTACGGAGATTGCCAGCCGAGCACGGAGAACGAAATTGCAACTGTAATAGCCTGTAAAAACAGCTGACGTCCGTCACTAGTTTTTATTCGACCATAATAAATAAATCTGTATTTTTGACAACAAAATTTACGTTTGATTTCAAGGTTTACGAGTTTCATTATCAATCAACCAATCAATGTCGACCATTTTGCACTACTACGAAAAATCAAACTTTTCCTACAGATTTGTTGCAAAAAGTGGCTCTTTTAGTTACGATGAAATAAAAACAAATATTTCAACTAAACCAAAAAAAAAAATTTTCGACCCACCCTAATCCTAAATCACGATTTTTTGAGGCCAGACATTTTGTTATTGATGTTTCCGATTCCAAATTTACATCGCTTCAATATATCTACAAATCAAAAATTGGGATTGCACCGGCCAAAACGTAGGGTTTTATGACGCGTCCCATTTATTTCATTGTTATCCGGGATATGGGAAAATATATCATGGACCTACAGTGAACGCCACCGGAAATAATACAATGAGAGATAAAAAAAATATCAATCAAAGAAAAACGATGCGATGTGCATTAAAATAAATACGTACAAGTAAAGCAAAACCGTGATAACATTAATATGTTTTAAGCCTCCAGTTACGAGCACACGTTTCTCTTTACTTGAATATTTTTTAATATCGTAAGCGTCACATAAATTTAAAGTTCTCAGCTGGGATAGTGACATAATTTTGGCACACTTTTGCGTCACATAATTTTGGAATACTTTTGCGTCACATAACAACAATGATCTCAGCCGAGAACTTTGTTGATATCGTAAGCGTCACATAATTTTGGGACACTTTTTCGTAAAGGTTTCAGCCCTCTACCCCCCCGTCTAAAACATGATTATGTTAAAAAAGTCTATTTGACGAAAAATAATTGATTTCTTGGCCATTTTTGTAAAATTTTAAACTCAAACTGGGTACCCATTCTTGACTTTCGGGAAGCAGAACGAACGATAGAACGAGTCTGAGATTGTGATCGTACTCTATTAGTTTCAATACTATACGTCATACTCTAAGCGTTGTTCTATCAGTCATTCTACACTGTAAAAAATAAATAGAATCATAAGTAATGTGTTGCCATGCAGGTACAAGTAAAATTTACGAGATTTTACATGTAATTTTACAATTTTATATAAATATTACATGTAATTTAGATGTAATATTCATATAAAATCGTAAAATTACATGTAAAATCTTGTAACTATTACTTGTCTCTGCATTATCTATGATTCTGCACGTAAATTTACATATTTATTCTTTACAGTGAACTTTTTTACATGTAATTTTACATGTAATGTGCGTATAAAATTTTAAAATGACATGTAAAATTGTAAAATTACATGTAAAATTGTAAAATTACATGTAAAACTGTAAAGTTACATGTAAAATTGTAAAAATACATGTAAAATCTAGTAAATTTTACATGTATTTGCATTGAATCACATTTACGTGCAGAATAATGTGTAATTACATATTTATTTTTACAGTGTACTCCCCGAAAGTCAAGAATAGGTACCCTGGTGAGTATTTATAACAATTTTGACATAGTTAATAAATTGATTATTTAAAATGAGCTTTTCTGTTCTAATAAAAACAAATAAATTTTAAGTCATTTAAATTGAAAATTAATGCAGACTTTACAACGTAAAATCAAACAAGCCAATGAACAGTAAAATTGTATATCGACGGCTTCATCCGCAAAGCAGCTCATTATTACTTTCCCCGAGGAAATTCTTGCGTTAGTAAAAAAAATAAAAAATTGTATTGCTTTTTTTTTACGTTTCTCGACGTTTATATCCAAAAAAGGTAATTTCCGTCAAAAAAAAATATCTCTATCGGTCTGTCCATCTATCCTGAAAATTTATGACCACGATAACTCGAGAACGTTTTGAGCTAAAGACTTCAAATTTAGACCATAGCTTGATTCTCCAAAGTTCTAAGCTTGGATTGTTTTTGGTAAAAACCGAGGTGGGGCAAGGGGAACTAAAAACAAGTGTTTTTGAACAGCGGCAATTATTATTTTGTTGGCAGAAATTTTTGGTTCGAAAAAATATTTTGTTTTTAAACACTTCTTTAAAGTTAAAAGAAGCATTGACAAAGTAGGGAAGTTTTCTCTTCTTAATGAATGAAAGAAGTGATTAGAACAAAAATCTTAGTTTCAAAAAAAAAATTGTAGTTAGCCGCTTTGGAGACAAAGCTGTCGATATGTCGGACAAAAAAAAGTAACTGTCTATACACAATTCGAATGAAAACTAAACGGACTGGAAAATGCGATAAGTTTTCTCATTTTCGTTATCAATGATGATTTTTTATCAGCTTTCAAATGAGAAACTCCAAATGAAAGTTAACCTCCATACGGTAAGTTTAAATAATAGAAAAAGGCTCTTAAAAATCTTCTTCTGAAGTAAAGTTCATTTCAACAAAACTGGAAAAGTGGGGTTATAAAAAAAAATTACATTGTGAACTATCTTTCATTTGACAAATATTTGTTTACTTGTTAATAAATTTAGTGTCAATATTGTTATTGCCACATCAATATCAAAGTCAAAAAATGTTGGTGTATTTTTTTAAAATTGGGAGAGATAAAGCAGAAAAACAAGAATACTCGAAGATTACTGGTGTAAAACCCATAATTATAATTTTTAAATTAAGGAACTATGAGGAATACCTAGTTGTAGGAGACCAATATACTAGTAGTGTTTTTTAAAAATAAAGGTATTTAAAACAAGTTTATTAGATACAAAATATATTGATAAGGGGATTTAATAATAGACATTTTAGAATAGGGGTATTTTAGAGCAGAAATACAGTAATTAACAATAGAGATACGCTTCAAAATCCAAATAGTATTTACTAAACACAAATGCATAGAATAACATATGATTTTTGACAGGGTTAAACTAACCTTATTTTTCAAACAGGCATAACCCCATTTAAATAATCCACATTCACACACCTAAATTTTATGGAAAACATGAAATTTTACTTAACCCCACTTTTCTAGTTTTGTTGAAATCAACTGTACCCTCTATACAATTGCGAAATTTGGACAATATGAATAACAGAATAAAAAATTATTAAAATTTGGCGCTACAGGAGAATGCTAAAGATAAAATAGTCAGATTAAGTTACAATCTAGCGAAGTGGAGAAAACTGGGAAAAATAGTATCCTGTCAAAAGGGTAAGACATGAATACTGCTCATAAATAACAAAGGATGTGAAGTGTAAACGTTTTAGAAAACATGAGAATTGGCTGGAGGTAGGGTGGTTTGGAAAGCTGTCTCAAACCAGGCTTAGGACTGATTACTTGGTTTACCTATTTTTATACTTCTCGAAGCGTTTAAAATTGTTATACGATGGTTTTCAAAAACGAAAAAAATTACTCTAGGACAAAAAATATCTCCTTTAGGTATAATTCTCTAAAAAGTATGTAAAAATGTTACGTCAGTTACACTAGAATTGTCCTAAACTAGTTTTTCTTTTACAATTTTTATTTAAAAAGCACATCTAAAAACATCAAAGATTTTTTTTTCAATTGTGTGAAAAACTCCAAAGGCAATGCTCATTTTGATAAAAATATTTTAATAACATTTTTATCGCACGTTTGACATTTTTATATCTTATCGCAAGTATCAAATTAAAATGTAATATAAATGTTAAATACTACATTACCATTTACTCAGTGCTCGACAAGCTCTGTTTTTCCGGGAAAAGGCTCATAACTTTTAAATTATGAATTTTTAGATACATGTTAATAAAAACTTTTTTTCTTAGAATATACAGGGTGTTTGCAGTCCTATGGCATATATTAAAGGGGATGATTCTATATCACCAAACATGAAAAACCAGCATAGGAACATAGGTCCAGAAACGAACCCTAAGAGAGTTACGACCCTTTAAAATTGTACTAAAATAAGGTTTTTAATTATTATCTCTGGTACCCTTTGAGATAGAGCGTCGAGGTTTTGCATGTATACTAGTATTAATAAGGGCAATTAGTTTATGTTAATTTATTTTTTTGAATCTATCCAGAGGTATGCCTAGACAGACAAAATATGTGCAGCCTAACACATTTTAGCCCAAGAACTTTTTATGTGTATTTTTTTGGATTTTGAGTAAAAAATATAGATTCCTTGAGTAAAAATACATAAAAAATGTCATATAGTGTAATACTGTAGGAGTAACCGTTTTCAAAAAAATGCAATTATGAGGAAATAACATCTTGTGCCATCAAAAATACTACTTTTTAAAGGGCTATTACTCCTTTAATACTAAATTTAGGTGTTTCGGTGAAGAATACTTATTTTCTTAGTTTTAAATGAAGAATCGCCCTGCAGCATTAAAATTTTATTGGTGCTTTTATGTTCCCCATTTACCATGTCCATCTTCGAAGGGCCGTTTTGTGATGTAGAATCATATGCCATAAGACTGCAAATACCGTGTATTATTGAAATTTTATTTAAAAAGTCACTTTAATTTTGTTTCCTTAATTTTAGAATAGTATATTCTATAACTAGTATGGAATAGACCATATTCCGCGCGAGCCGGCAGACGAGTATGACGGTCCCGCGAACGCGGAATGACTATTCCATACGTGTTGTAGACTATACTTTTTCTTCGACTGCAAATATGAAACAATGTATGGCTTTAAACTGCGGGCAAGGTTAAAAACAATGTTTTTTGTAACTCGACATTGCAAATGCAACAAAACACATATTTTTAAATAAAACAATTAATGTTATTTTAAAAAATATCAAGAAAAAATAAAAAACTTTATGTAATTTTAACGCAAAGCTTTAAATTGCATTAAATTATTCAATATTTCATGGTAAAATACATATATTTTTGCAAACTTTGCTACAGTTTTCTTTACTTTTATAAACAAGAGATGGCTCTACATGTGCTCATTCTAACACTTGATATGGAATATTCATACCATAAGTAGAACTAGAATGGATGCATTTAGTGTTTAAAAAGTGTGTGTATTTGCTTACATTCTAAAGCAGTCATAGAAAAAGTATTTTTTGGCAGCAGTTTTTCTCTTATACTTTTTTTCTTACACTTTTTATGTTACATTTCTAATTGTCCATTTACGAAATTAAATAAATTAAATATTTAAGAATAATAGCATGTCTTATCTCTTTATTCTCTCTTCCCTTTAATACGAATTAGTGGAAATACTGTTGCCAACGAAATAATACTTTCCCCTATTTATAAAAAAATATTAAAAAAAGTATTTTCAAAAAATAAGTAATTTAATACCTAAATATTTTAAACAATAAATATTTCAGAGTATCGCAAAAAGTAATAGTTTTGACCCCGTTATCTCAATTTTTTTTCACCAAAAACAATCACGCAAAAAATGTAGATAAGACATCTATCATTTAAATTTGTATTCTTTGGCTAGAAAAAAAAATTCAGGATAGACAAATCAACACAGTTTATTATATTGTATCTAAAAGCACCAGTTTTTAATAATAAATTTGAAGGAAAAGTCTGATTTTTCGTACTAGTGCGACAAGTAAAATATTCGAAGATAATTGGTCGATTGATATTGAAACTAATGACATTTAAACTCAGATTTTAATGTTTTTGTCAAAAATACAAATTTAGGTACTTATTAAGATATTACAATAGAACAAAAAATAGTATATGAAACACAAAAAAAACTGTCTCCGTTTACGCGTAAAAACCCTAAAGTAGTGTTTTTCGTCCTTGTATCATGAGTAAAGTAGTAAATTATATGTTATCTATAGATATTATTTATTTGCAAATTTAAATAATGAAATCATTTTGAATAAATTCAATATCATCAAAGGATTTTGTGCGAAAAGCGATTTATTATTCGCTTTGAGTCTCTTTATAGAAATATTTTATAAAATTTCATATTAAAATGTAATTTAATTTTGAATTTTATTTGAAAATCATCAAATCCAATAAATCCTGTTAAATTTAAAAGGTTTTTAATAACGTTTTAACCAGGAAATGAAATTTTTACGATTTGATCAGAAATTTTCATAAAATAAATTAAAATTTTTATACCAGGTGACTAAGCTGTTCTTTCCGATATACTTAATATAATAGGCAATTTCATCTAGCATATTTAGTTTGTTTAGTTTAGTTTAGTTTGTTTTAACCTCGTACTATTCTACTTAATTAAGCATCTCCTAAGTCCAGGACTTGTGTGGGCTAGTAGTAGAGGGAACCACCGGCTTATACTGACTTTCGAACCAGTTTTTATAGGGAGTGTCCGCTTCACTTACGCCTTCGCCAAATTTAAATTATTAATTAACTGAAAAAGGCAAATCGGCGCCAGTAAGAATCGAACTCACGCTAGTTGTATTAGACCTGTCATGTACAGACGCGGTAGACCACTACACCAATCCTCCCATTTCATCCCACACATTTAATTCCACTACAAACCTATCCCAATTTATTAAAGATTAATTCTAAAAAGATTTCATTCCACGTTCTTTTTATTTATATTGCAGGGTATAAATTTAATTTAAATTGCTCCAACAATAACGCAATAAAAGCTGATTCGCTTTAGGCAAAGCACCCGGTATATATTTTTAAAGAGTATGTATAAATCATGAATAAAATATAGAATTAAAATAGTATATTCTATAACTAGTATGGAATGACTATTCCATACGTGTTGTAGACTATACTTTTTCTTCGACTGCAAATATGAAACACTGTATGGCTTTAAACTGCGGACAAGGTTAAAAACAATGTTTTTTGTGACTCGACATTGTAAATGCAACAAAACACATATTTTTAAATAAAGCAATTAATGTTATTTAATCATTTTATCAAATCAGTACTTAAAAAATATTTTTATTTAATTTTAGCACATATTTACAAATTATAATGCAAAAAGTGAAGGTTATGTCAGAATGTTGTGACAGATATCAGGTTTAAATATTTAACAATAGATGGAGCAGTTTTAATTATTTTGAACTAAATTGATAAAAAACTGGTCAAATATTAAGAAAAACTAATAAACTTTATGTAATTTTAACACAAACTTTTAAACTGCATTAAATTATTCAATGTTTCATAGTAAAATATATATATTTTTGCTAATTTTGCTACAGTTTTCTTTACTTTTATAAACAAGAGATGGCACTACATGTGCTCATTCTAACACTTGATACGGAATATTCATACCGTATCTAGAGCTAGAATGGATTCATTCTGTGTTTGAAAAGTGTGTGTATTTGCTTACATTCTAAAGCAGTCGTAGAAAAAATATAGATAAACATTAACAAATATATTAAAATCCATTAACTAGCAGGCGACATTGCATGGATAGAAAATATAAAGAAAGAATTTTATATTTTCATTGCAGTATACACTCAGAAAATGTCACTGTAATTTTAATACTAAATTTTATTTGTAAACACATATTTGTTCTTTATATCGCCAGTAAAAAAAGAGCTCCCACTTCTGTTAAAATTACAACTTTTATATTGTTTTACCCCTGATATATACAACCTTTTAGAATTTCAAGATAGGTGAGGGGAGGCTCCCTCCATAGCTACGGCCCCGATTATACTATAAGCTATTATGTTACTCGTATGTTATAATAGGGTATTATATTGTCTGAAAATAATAACCAAAGTTATAGTTAAATGTTGGTCAGTATATGGTTGATTGTGGGTTTCTAATAAAT
>OY294053.1:19255360-19333440 GCA_958510825.1 Brachypterus glaber
GGCCTTAAAAAAGTAACGTTTTTGGTGGCACAAAATGTTACTTCCTCCTAATTGCATTTTTTTATAACGGTTGCTCCTACAGTGTTACACTATGTGACATTTTTTATGTATTTTAACTGAAGGAATCTATATTTTTTACAAAAAATACAAAAAACATACACATAAAAAAGTTTGGGGCAAAAAATACACCCTCACATATTTTGTCCGTCTAGACACGCCTCTGGATAAATTCAAAAAATTAATTAACACAAACTTATTGCCCTTATTAATACTAGTATACGCGCAAAAACTCGTCGCTCTAGCTGAAAGAGTACCAGAGTTATTAAATAAAAACCCTATTTTTATTACAATTTTAAAGGGCCGTAGCTCCCTTACGGCTCATTTCCGGACCAACCTTTATAGGAACTTTTTTTAATTTTTTTAATGTAGAATCATTCCTTAAAATATCTACATGCGACTCTGTTATACCCTGTATATAAGTATACGTTTAATAATTATTAAACGTATATATGTTGCTAAATTAAATAGAAATGTGAAATATATTTTTCTGCATTGTTGAATTCAGCCTTCCGTCTTTTACTTGTGGGCGTAAAAAAATAAGTTTTTTGACCCACTCTATTAACACAAACATGTTATATCCAACATCTGACACTTGGCCTAATGACTGTAATCGAGATTATATCTCGTCTGATTCAGAAACTCTACCAGAGATCTTTGATGTTTACTTCATGACGAAATTGACGACACTTTCATCCATCTAACTTTTTGTTGTTTCAAATCTGCTCTTTTGACTTTTCAACAATTTTTTATTTTGCTTTTTTATTATTTTTTATAATTTATAGTTACACTGTAAAAAATGAGGGTGAAGTTGGAGAGTAATATTAGAATTAAATTATAAATTTCCAATGATTTAAACCGAATTTTTTACTGCTTTGTAGAAAATTTAACCCAATCTATAATTGAGGCGTATAGTGCAAGAGTGGCCCATATGTGGTTTTTCGAGATTTGCGTTTTTTTATAAATGTAATAAGGACATTTATATATCTCATTACACACCACCATGATAAGAGAGGGTTGTCTACTTGGCACGATACAAGCATTTAAAGCACTATTGCATAATTAAAAAGATGGCATTTATTAGTGCAAGAGTCAAAGTCAAAGAAAACCAGAAACATTTTAAATAAAATAATGCGTCCTAGATCAAAGATTAAAAAATCAGAGAAATTTAAATAGCCATTATCTCGATATTTCCATAAAGTGAGATGGGTCACTCTTGCACTATAAGCCTCAGTTTTACCTTATAAATTTACAATAAATAATAAATAAATAAATAATCTTTATTTCCAAGGACTACTGGTTACAGAGTATAGGAAACGTGAACATAATTAATTAATTATTAACATTAACATTGAGTACATTAAAAATGACAACGTAATATTCCAAAATCCAGTTTTAAAAATACAAAACAATTTTAAAATTAGGGTATGAAATTCAAAATTTTACGATTTTCTTTTTAAATTTTAAACCAGCTATCGGTGATTATTATATTATTCACAGCGCCTGAGCTAGAATAATATTATACGCACAGTGCGACCCTGCATTTTATAAGTTTTAAGAGATGTGCACCAAAAGTTTTTTTTAGATTAGTAAAATAGGTTTATTGGTTATTAAAAATCACTATGTTTAAAAATCGCAACAGATTCTTTTGATAATTTAAAGCCTATTTTAATATTTTTTTTTATTTTAATTTTTTTTTAAACTCTTTTAAACGTATTATCTTGCCTAATTAACTTATTTAAAAAAAATTACGCTAGTGAGCCCTTCAGTGAACCTTAAAAAAAGTTTAAACAATTATAAATCCTATTAAATACCATTTATTGCGCGTTAATAGCTGAATTAAATTGCAAATTAGTATTGTATTTTTCTTAAACATCTAAAAACTAAAAACTTTTAAAAAACGTTACCTTAAAAACTAAATTAAATCCTATTAGATGAAAATTCAATAACTGCCTTTAAAACTTTAAAGGTTGCTGACCATAGAGTGGGTCGTTAAAATTATTCATTTTGTGTTTATTCCAGACAGTAAGGAATTCTCTTGGCAGCAGATTTATACGCTCTCATTTCATACAGAAAAATATGACAATAGGGACAAGGATAGGTTGACGTTGCAATACTTGTAGAAAGCTCCTAAAGCATGCCAATGAATTAAAATCAAAAGAAGTACTGGGAAATGGGAATCAAGTTCTGGTTATGCCATTTGTTGCGTCATTCAATGTGATGAACAAAATCGTCGATAAATGTTTCGGTACAACAAAAACTGTACAACTCGAATCAGATCTCAAACATCTGGAAGCATTTTTAAATGATTCCGGGGTATCAAAAACTCCTAAAATTAATTGCATATTGCATCACCATACAGTGTTTCCTATTTAGAGAGTGGCTTAGGAATTTGGTCAGAACAGGCTGGGGAGTCTATTCACAGAGAATTTCTTACTGTCTGGAATAAACACAAAATGAATAATGTTAACGACCCACGCTATGGTCAGCAACTTTTAAAGGCAGTTATTGAATTTTCATCTAATAGGATTTAATTTAGTTTTTAAGGTAACGTTTTTTAAAAGTTTTTAGTTTTTAGATGTTTAAGAAAAATACAATACTAATTTGCAATTTAATTCAGCTATTAACGCGCAATAAATGGTATTTAATAGGATTTATAATTGTTTAAGGTTCACTGAAGGGCTCACTAGCGTAATTTTTTTTAAAATAAGTTTATTAGGCGAGATAATACGTTTAAAAGAGTTTAAAAAAAATGAAAATAAAAAAAAATATTAAAATAGGCCCTAAATTATGAAAAGGATCTGTTGCGATTTTTAAACATAGTGATTTTTAATAACCAATAAACCTATTTTATTAATCTAAAAAAAACTTTTGGTGCACATCTTTTATAACTATAAAATTGCAGGGTCGCACTGTGTACGGTAGTTTCGAATTTTCCAAAAATTTAAAAAATCGTCCTAGACAAAAAATTCTTGGATACAAATCGTCCTAGACAAAAAATTCTTAGATACAAATTAGTTTCATGAAAAAATAAGAAGAACGAATAATCCAATCGACTTGAAACTTTTAGGAAAAATAAAGTTCTATGAGGGGAAGATCCCTATTGTTGTTGAAAGTAATCCACCCAAAAACAAAAAAATTATGGGGGTTAAAAAAATTGAAAAAAGCTGAAAGAAAATTCCGATTAACGTAACTTTTTCAGGAAAAATTAATTTTATTATAAGGATTAATTCTACCAATTTTGAAATTAATCCCCCCAAAAACTATAATTAGTTTTTTTAAACTTTTTTGTTTTCCGCAAAAAGAAAATAAAAAAAACGTTTTAAAATTTCTTTGAAATTTTTTTTCTTTTGAATATTTTTTTTTCAAAAATATTTCGGTTTGGGAACGTTCAAGTATTACGTAACGCAAATTTTGATAATTTTGGACTTAAAAAAAAATATTTTTGTAATATTATTATCAATTATTTGCAGGAAATATATTTTACAGTGTAAAAATTATGAAAATATATTTTTTTTAAATAATAACTAAACAATAATAAGTTTAAATTAATAAATATAGGAAAAGTAAAACAAATAAAGTGATATAGATTAACGATGAGCAAAAAAGTAATTACGGTTGAATTCTAACCTTTATTTTCTTTTGACTTATTTTCATTATATACTACTACAGTAGCCTTTATCAGATTACTTACATCTTTAAATTAAGTTTGAGTCTAATGGTTTAGAAAATGTAATTAAATGCCGATACCAGACAAGCTACTGATAGGTTTGTAACACAGGTTTACAAGCTTTTTTGCAATTTTACAATTTCTTTCTAGAAATCATTGTTTTCGAGATATTGGCGCCTAAAGCAGTAGAATATGTATATTTTTTAACAATTTATTTCCCTATAAAAAATGTCGTATTGAAACAAATTCAGATAATTCCAAATACGTATTAAAAATTACTTTTTAATACACATTTGGAATCGTCTCTATGTGTTTCAATACGTTTCAATATGACATTTTTTATAGGGTTATTATCCAAATAAAAAAAAATATATTTTAAATATAAGCTTTTTAAGCCTTATAAATAGACCTCGGGAGTTTTTAACACTGTTGAGAAGCGAGCGAAGACGGAAGTTGGACAGCTGTGCCACTCTATAACACCGTGCACGGCAGTGTATCTATAAAAAAATTTAAAAAACATGACAAAAGATGTCATAGCTCGCAAGTCCCCGACCAATGCTTATAAAAAATGTTATATACAGTTTTTTGCTAGAATACAAAGTTTTGAAGATAGAAAATTTTAAACTTTGGTATGCAACTTACGTAACACATAACACACACAAAAAATTAATTTTGTAACATTTTCCGAAAATATAAACATATTTGCAATTTTGGCGAAGGCGCCAGCACAGTTCCTGAATTGTTGACGTTTTTTTCACAAAAATTAAACAGACAATTTTTTTATGGCAATTCTTATTCTTTTTTTTAAATAGAAATGAAAAATAGTTATATTAACCAGATAATCTTATTTGTAATAAAATTTATTTATGGCTGATTCAGGCATCACTAACTAGGTAAACTCCGCGAAATATCTATCTGAGTTGATGGTGATTTGTTTCTTGTTATTTAGTTGGCAGAATATATTTAGTTCCTTATGTAAGGTTTTCATCTTGTTTAAAATTTATTGTCAATCAAGACATTATTTTGACATTTATAAAAAAAATCCAAATAATTTGCTTTAGCAAGAAGAAATAACAAGAAAAGTGCATAAAAAGAAAACTAAAGCATCAATCTATAAACATTTTGTTTAAATGAAGTATTATAATGCAGTGCTCTATAAATTTTTGAAGTAAACACTATAACAGAGAATTTTTTGGTTAAAATAATACTGGTCCGTAATTTTATTCAGGTAATTTTAAATTTAAGTTTATAATAGCACTTTATGAATAAAAACTTACTTTTATTATAATTTTGAACAAAGTTTTACTTTTTAAACAGATTTTGTTATTATTTGTAAGACGTAAAATGACAGTCAATTTATCCTAAATGTTAAAAATTGTCAAAAGCACAATGGGCTACAAAAATATTACTAAAAGTCATTTTTAAACGACTAATCATAGCTTCCTTGATCCAATTACTCAGATAGATAATGCGCCGAGTATACTATCTGATTTTTTTCCAATTGTCACCTTAAAAGAATGTTGCGTGTTTTTACAAAAATTATAGGATAATAACTTTTGATTTCCTGTCCATTTGTAACTGAATATTCAGTTTACTTTTACAGTGATAAACAACAATCAAAAATTTTGGCCGGGTCCCTGGAAATTGTCCCCCATAATTAATTTAAATTTAATTGTTCTTTAGGATACCCTATTCAAGTCATCTTTGTCACTTTTGGATCATTACTTCATAAATATTTCAAATGTGTGAGTAAATGTATCTGTAGTAAATACCCTCGTCAAAGGTTGAAATGTTACACCTGAGTTATTTGACAAAATAATGGGGGTAGACATTTGTACATTCATATTATACAGGATGATCCCTAAATAGATAGATTCATATTACATAAAAAATATAAAAAAAAGTTCCCATAAACATATAACCAAAAACGGGTTATAAGACAATTACGCCCGCACGCATCCTTATAAAAGGGGCTCCAAAAATTATATGTATATTTAAGAACTCTGGAATTCTTTAAGCTATAGCAATGAGCTTTTGTATGTGGTCTAATCTTAATAAGGCCTATTATTCTATGTTATTATTGTATAGTTATTTTAACCAGGCATTAAAAACGTCACTTTTTTGCACCAAACCTTTTTATTTTTATTATTAGGTAAAAATACATAAAAAAGGTATTCTTGTTGTAATAAGCAGGGGCGGATTTATTTCACTTTAAGGGGGGGGGGCATCCATAAGGAAAAAAATTGCGCTTTCGCCAAAAATTTAATTTTGAAGGTATTTCTATGCTAATATATCTCGCGGGGGGGGCCATGGCCCTCCCCCTAAATCCGCCCATGGTAATAAGTAACGTAGGATTAACAGTTTTCACAAAAAGGCATTTAAAGGTAAAATTTCACGTCTTGAGGACAACAAATTAAACACTTATGTTAAAAACCAAAACATCTACTTTTTTTTTAATACTTATTAAAAGTTCTGCAAACACGTGCTTAATGAGTTCTTTATAGAAGAGAAAAATACCTAGATATGTACCAATCGAGTGGACTTTAAAGAATCGAATTCATCTAATTTGATCTATTTCTGTTTAATCGAAGTGTCCAGAATGTTCGTTTTGGCAAATAATTTATAAACCTATGACTTATAATTCAGAAAATCCATTAGGTCTGTCTTATAAATTATAATTATTGGCCTTTAATAATAGAATGGTGTCTAAAATTTACGACCTCTATAGCACAGTGTGCACACTCCTACATTATAAATTGTCATCTATAATTGCTTCTCAGTATTTTATGAGAAAGCTTCGGATTAATATATATCTCAATACTAACTGTCAAAAACTCAGATTTGATATTGAGTTTTTTTTACTTAAGGGTATATTTATGGTACAGTCAAATTGGTAAGTACCAACGAACTAATAACTCTTCTTTCTAGAATACGCATACCGTTAAAATAAAGTAACGCCAACATCTCGGTTTGTTTGTAAACAAATAGTAGGTATATTCAGGCCTGGACAATAACAGTTACCAGTAACTGTTAGAACAAAGATGTGCGAGTAAGACAGACGAATGTTTATGTTGCCGACATTTTTGTCAGTTTTAACGAATGAAATGCCTATTCTAGAGAGAAGAGTTATTCGTTGGTAAGTACCTACTTTAATCCAAAAATACGTACCGTCAACTGAGGTTAAATAAATCAATAGGGCAAGGAGGGGGTTTAATGTGAATCAAAAGTTCGCTCACAAAAATTTTCGCGCATATGTAGGCTATATTTAATTAAACTTTCAAAACGGTTCCAGCGATTAAAAGAAAACTATTTAAGATATTGACTTAAATAGTTCGGAAATTTGTCGAAAATCATGTTGACGAGTTAGCTACTGTAAATTTTTTTTTAAAAAGCTTGTTATTTATATTATATCCCCCCCATTTTTATCCGTTTTTGGGCGGAAAAATGGCATTTTTTTGTTTTTTTTTTCACTAAAATATGCGTGGATTTTTTTTAATTCTCACTAATGTGTTATTCAGACCAATAGGGGCGGAGCTATCGCTAGAACTGTCTGTCATGTTATTTTTGAGGTGTCAACTTCAGCGCGTGCTGCACATTTATTTATGATGGCAAAAAAATTACAAATAATTTTTTTGTGAACTTTAAGAGTTGCCTAATACTTGTAAAAAGTTTTGAACATAAAAATAATTCAGGTTTTCTGAAAAAAAAATTCAAAAATCGTCAATTTTTTGTCTCAAAAATCAGAACAACCATTTAAAAGAAAAAAATAAGATTTTTCTTATTTATTTTATTTATTTTTGGACTAATATTTGGAGCTACACTTAGATTGGATAAAGAGAGAAGTTCTACAAAGAGAGACAAAAGTATAATTTTATAATTTTTAAATTAAAATGATGCATATTTTAGGTAAAAATAAAATAAAATAATATTTTAAACTACATGAAGGTAAGATATTTGTTTCTTAGGTAAAAAAACATTATTTTTATAAAACATAACTGTGTACAGTAGGTCATACGATCCCCAGGGAACATATGACATTCTGTTTGGTTTGACAGCCATTAGTAATAGCCCGTTGTGTGTTAATATTTTGTACCTGTTTTTGTGTTTAGTGAGATATTTTATGTATTCTTTAATAAATTTGCATATAACGCATATTTTTTGTTGCTCTATGATAAAATTCCAAAATAATATATTTAGGGAATTTAGTTTTTGGGTTGGTATTAAAGACACAAGCTTCTGTTATTTATCGTATTGTAGCGGTGAACATTTGGATCAAAGCTTTTTTAGTGTAGCTAAATTAAGAATAAAAATTGGGGGAGAAAAAGTAGTTTGTTTTATAGTATTGACTTTGTATTGAGCACAATGATATTCAAATTTTATTCAGATATCTGGTATATTACACTAGAGTAAAATGGGCTATAAAATTCTTGAATTTCAGACCCCTATTTAAGTTTGACAAAATAAAATTACCTTTGTAATAGATTTTTGTATCATTATGGATTTTTTTAAAGAACACTTTAAATAACATAGACTCTGTTTTGTCGAGATACACAGAGAAAAAAACAATTAACTATTTGGCATTTAATCTATATACATCTATATTTATACATTTTATGTATGAATATGTATAGGAATTCATAAAAGCCACATGTCTCACCTTTGAAAAAATAACGTAAGACATTTTTTTAACGATTTTTGACCCCTCCATGCTTATGTAAGATTTTGTTAGATTATCTTATACCCTTTACCCCTCCCCCTAACCTTACGTAAAATTTTAGTTCAATATTTATAATAAACTTGAGAATATGGTAATATTATTTAGTTGTATTTTAAAACATAATTAAAAAAATATATTTTAGGCTTAAGGAAATATCTTACGTAAGATTTTTCAAGACCCCTGCCCCACTGTAAGACATCGTATAAGATTTTTGACAACCCCTTCCCCTTTCCCTAAAAATCTTTCGTAATTTTTGCACGACTATAAATATTACTTATAAATCTGATAACAATTCCTATATATTTAATAATAATTCCCATATATTTAGTAATATATACCAAAAACTACCATTTGACTAGACCACCAAAGTTTACAAGATTTATGTTAAAAATTGAACACTTTTTCAAAAGTTAATATTGGAAACACACTGATTTCTCACGCTTTTTTCTCTAAAATTAACTTAGTTCAAATTTATACAAAGCAAAAAATAACTTCAGACATTAGAAGTTGTCAAGAATTTTATTATTGATAGACTGAGAAGTTTTTACTGTTTTGAATACTTTTTATTATAATATTTACTTTCTAACAAAGTTTTCAATTTTTTTAAGTATGAAAAATAGACAAAAAAAACATAAGAAAAATAATATAATATTCCAACAAATACAATAATTATCATATAACCTTTACAAACTATTCAGATAAACCTTTGATATATAAATCACAACCACAAAATATGTTTCACATTCACGCCTAATCACGTTTTAAAATATTTTAACTTTTAATTTCCCAATTAAAAATTAAAAATTAATTTAATTAAATTGCAATTAATTAAATATAAAAACCATAAAATTATCCTACATTTACAGACATTAATTTAGAGCAAAAGTAAGTAAATTTTATCCAATTTTGGACATGTTTACTTCTATGTTTTATACAACTTTTTATCAACCTATCTATATTTTTAATTTATGCTATACTTTTTTACTAGTAAAATGCTATTTTATGTATAGGTATGCCTACACTCAGAAAATGTCATTGTAATTTTAATACTAAATTTTATTTGTAAATACATATTTGTTATTTATATCGCCACCATTGGTATTTAATACTTTACTTGTGATATTAAATACTGCAATGTTTGTATTGTATACAAAATATTGTCATATTAACATAGAGACCGTGCTGGTACATTTGAATCCCCACGCAACATGTGTTTATTAATACTGTTAATGGTAAAAATAACTGTAACATTTGGTAAAGAATATCACACTTATAGTATGGTATACTTTGACTTGTTTTGAAGTTGTATTACTGATCTAGTTTAAAGTATGTTACAGTATTCAGAAAAATTAATAATCGGTAAATAATACCAAAATAATGATTAGTAATAAAATAAAGATTGCAACCACACACAATTATAGACTGAAAAAATAATCGATCCTTTTTTTACTTTTCTCTGTATTATTACTAATCAAAATTTTGGTATTATTTACCGATTGTTATTCTACTAAATACTGTAACATACTTTAAACTAGATCAATAACACAACAACTACAACTTAAAGTATACCAAACTATAACTGTGATATAATTTACCAAATGTTACAGTATTAATAAACACATGTTGCGTGGGGATCCAAATGTACCAGCACAGTCTCTATGTTAGTATGACAACATTTTGTATACAATTCACACATTGCAGTATTTAATATCACAAGTAAAGTATTAAATACCAATGATGGCGATTTAAATAAAAAATATGTATTGACAAATAACATTCAGTATTAAAAATACAAAGAAATTTTCTGAGTGTATATTTTTTTAAACTGAAATTTTACTTCACAAATTTTGTAAACAATACACGCCACGTAATTTACGTAAAATTAGACCTGCGAACTCGAACTTCTCTATAAAGAGGTTTAGCATAAAAAATAATTAAATATTTTTTTAAGTGATTTTTACTTCGAAAATTTTGTAAACAATGCACGCCACGTGGTTCACGTAAAATTAGAGCAGCGAACGCGACATCCACTATGTAGGACTCGCAGAATACTAAATCCTGAAACTGCTGAAATTCAGAAATTCGCCTGAAAGGCGGTAGCGCGGAGAATTACATCATGCTATTTGTATATTCTCATGTGGATTCAGTGAGTTTTTATTATTAATAATTATTAATTCACTATTCAGAACAGTTATCGCATATTTTTAAACCCTTACGCTTCTTTGTATTACATATAGATATTTTTGGGTGTAGCAAAATTTACCACAATATCCACGGTTGGATATTCGTTTACGGGATAAGGGCGCATTGTGTTTTAGTGGTATTAAACTTGCTACTTTCATTTAGAGCGTGGTATGAGCCCACATACCCCTGCGTGGATATAATGGTTGTTAAATTTATTGCGCAATATTTTAAAGTGTATCTTTCTCAAATTCATCATCAATGAAAAAAAGATGTCGTTAAGGCAACCAGAAAAACCTATTGATCTGGTTTACACAACCAGATTATTTTTTCAGTACAATTATAATTATTTATTGAATTACAATTAAATAAATACATTATTTAATTGATAATTATAATTAAATAATTTTGGAGCTTTCAACATAACATTATAAAACTTTATTAACATGAACACTGTGAAAAGTATCTGAGCAAATGTTTTTATTATTTTCTGTATTATCACCAGAAAAAAATTGGTATTATTTACCGATTGTTATTGTATTAAATACTGTAAGACAACTTAAACTAGATCTACAACGTTATAACACTACTAAAAATATACCTAACTATAACAGTGATACATTTACTGTGATATAGGTACCAAATGTTATAGCTAATTTTACTACAACATGTTAGTAATCTTTAAAGCTTTCAACAAAACACTTAAAACTTTTAAGGTTTAATTAAATAAATGTATCTTTTAAAATAGAATTTATTTAAAAAGATAAATTTATTTAATTTATTGTTTCTAATAAATAACAATTTATCGTTTTCAATAAAAATAAACTAAGTAGACTAGATATATCTAATACCTTTGGCAATAGACCAGAAAATAAATAAAAAAGTAGGTACGTTTACCGAATTTAGTATTCCAGTGAAATAAAAGTTGTACAATACATTGCAAAGCCGTACACGATTCTAATGTCCAGAGCAATTTGTGGAAATTTAAAGGATTTAATCCCGATCCAAAGAGAGATCTAAAACCAAAGGTTTTACCGTATCGACCTAAAGAAAATAATTGTTAAACAAATTTAGAGATTTATAATAAAGAATTTCTTCTAGACCCTTTTTGTAATATCCCGGAAAAATAAGAAAAATTGGTTGATTTTTGCAATCTTGTGTGTGAAAGTATAACTTGTCATTCAGTCAAAAATGTGGACATCTTGTACATATTACGAATAATCTAAAATATAAAAGTTTTTAAACGTTTTAGCGTTTCACATACTTTCCGATAGGTCGAAAGTTTGTTGACAAATGATGCATCTCTCTCTGTCTCTCTCTCTCTCTCTCTCTTTCTCTCTTTTTCTCTCTCTGTCTCTCTCTCTCTCTCTCTATCTCTCTCTGTTGACAAATGATGCATCTCTCTCTGTCTCTCTCTCTCTCTCTCTTTCTCTCTTTTTCTCTCTCTGTCTCTCTCTGTCTCTCTCTTTCTCTCTCTCTCTCTCTCTCTCTCTCTATCTCTCTTTTACTCTATCTCTCTTTTACTCTCTCTCTCTTTTACTCTCTATCTTTTACTCTCTCTCTCTTTTACTCTCTCTCTCTCTCTCTCTCTTTTACTCTCTCTCTCTTTTACTCTCTCTCTCTTTTACTCTCTCTCTCTCTCTCTCTCTCTTTCTCTCTCTCTTGCAATCGGTGATTCAACTCTAGACTTACAGAACAGAAATATCAACCGTTTTTAATCTAGTGCGTAGTGCTATGATCGGCTGGCTGTACCTATATTTACCCAGCAAAAATTGGTTCGTTTGCCGTCCGTTGGCCAAACATTGACGTACCAATGTTTTCTATATTGAACAAATGTTGGCAAACACACATTGGGCCTACATACTGAGAAGACATCAGCCACCCTAAGGCCGCATACGGCGGGCCAATGTTGGCAAAACTGCATTGATCCGCCGCCGCCCGAAGGCTAACGTAATTTTTTTTCAATTTTAAGTTGGAAATTTATCATTGGCCTTAGATTGGCCAATGTACGATTTTACGATCGATTTATCGTTGGCTTTAAAGCGACCTTCGGGCGGCCAATATAGGACCAATGCAGTTTTGCCAACATTGGTCCGTCGTGTGCGGCCTTAGGGTGGCTGATGTATCCTTAGTATGTAGTAGTAATGTGGGTTTGCCAACGGGCGGCCATCGAAGCAATGTTTGATGGGTATATATCTATACCTCAATTCTTAACTGTTGTATCTCAAAATTAAATCAATTAAATCTCGGATCTAGTCACTCTCAAGGATACATAGCCACATGTTAAATAGAATAGTTTCCAGAAACAACAGTTTACAACTGAGGTATTTATTGAAATAGATTCTTTTAGGGTTGATACAAATTTTAAGAGAAAAAATATGCACTTAAGTCTCATCTTCAAATATATTTTCTCCTATTCTCAATTTTCCTATCTGCGACACTTAACATTTTGTGCTCGAACAAAAGATACTCATTACAAAAGTGTCATCTCTAAGGTCAGGTGTATATTGTGTCTTATGAGGCCAATTTTCGCTTTGGATTTAATCCAGATAAATCTAAAGAGAATGACGTAAACATAACGCTATTATTACACTATGTTTTAGTATTTTACACTAAGAAAAATTTTACACGCAGAAAGTCCAAACGATGTGATGTGATTTAGCAATAGTTGCTAAAGTGTATAGCAACCATGGGAAGCATGATTTAGTGGGCGCGTCAGAATGACAAGCCAGCTAGCGTGAGTTCGATTCTCACTGGCGCCGATTTGCCTTTTTCAGTTAATTAATAATAGAAATTTGGCGATAAGTGAAGCGGACGCTCCCTATAAACGGATTCAAAAGTCAGTTAAAGCCGGTGGTTTCCTCTACTACTTGCCCACATAAGTCTTGGACTTAGGGGATGCTTAATAAGGTGATGCAAAAAATTGCACATTTTTTTAATTTTTTGGAATTTTTTGGGGGCCCAAAGCTCAAATTACTTTATTTGGTTTAGAAAGAAACTACGTAAAATTTTATCCAAAAATATTAACATTTAGAGGTGGCTCAAAACGGTTAAAAGTGGGAGAATATGTTAAAAAATATATATTTCTTGCATAGGAAACCGAATAACTGCAAAAAAAAAATGAAACAATTTTAGTATATTAATGTTTTTTTTTTTAAATATATGTCATATACATAATATATTAACAATAATAATAATAATGCTTTCCCCGTACTATGACAGATAATTGCTAAGAGAGTCTTGGTTTATCAAAAAAATAATAGTTTTTTTTTTGAATATTTTTTATTGGATTTTTTTATTGTGAATTTTAAATGCAAAAAAATAAATTTCTGCTTAAAAAATGATCTGTCGGTTTTTATGCCTGACTTGTAAGATCAATATATAATATATATCAATATATATTATATATTTCGAAAAATCCTATTTTAAGGCATAAATTTCAATAGTTGATTTTTTAAAAGGTTTTAAAAACGGTGTATGTTTTGCATTGGCCAAATTATGTTTTTTACTTTTAAAAAGCACACTTAGAACTAATTAGTTATGGTATTTATTTCTCACACACTTAAGCTATTGGGGCAAAATTGAGTCTTAAATATGCTATTTTTAGTCGTTTTTCGTTATTTTTAAAGGATTTCAGACTCTTTTATTTATAGGAAATATATATTATAATTAAATAATACCACTAATTTTTAAAATATAGATATGTGTTGTAACTAACTAAAAAAATAAAAATCTTAAATTATTATTCCATTCCAAAAAAAAAAATTAAAAATTTGTCGTTTGTTGCTAGTGTAGGCTATTTTAAATATTCATAAAAATAGGTCAAATAATAAGAATTTTAAAAAACTTTTAAACGCGCTAAAAAGAAATAATTTTAAATTTAATAAAACGTTTTTAATCAATAAAATAGCTTGAAAAATAAGTAAATTACGACATGTTGAAAAATAAGCTCGCGGCGTGCAATTTGGTGCATTCTAGGGGCGCGAATCATGAATCACGATCTTTACTAGAAACAGTTGATTTTTTTTTAAATTACAATATTGTAATGTGGTACTATAGAGTAGTACTAACTATGATATGAATTTGAAGCAGATCGGTTACAGGTTTATAGGTATAATGCACTAACTGTAAGGACGTGGAACGTTCTAAACTTTGAGCTTTTTGAGCCACCTCTAAATTTTAAAATTTTTTAATAAAATTTTATCTAGTTTCTTTCTACACCAAATAGAATAATTTGAGCTTTGGGCCCCCCTAAAAATATAATTTTGAATTTTTTTGCATCACCCTAGTGTATATTGTGTCTTATGAGGCCAATTTTCGCCTTGGATTTAATCCAGATAAATCTAAAGAGAATAACGTAAACATAACGCTATTATTACACTATGTTTTAGTATTTTACACTAAGAAAAATTTTACACGCAGAAAGTCCAAACGATGTGATGTGATTTAGCAATAGTTGTTAAAGTGTATAGCAACCATGGGAAGCATGGTTTAGTGGGCTAGCGCGTCAGAATGACAAGCCAGCTAGCGTGAGTTCGATTCTCACTGGCGCCGATTTGCCTTTTTCAGTTAATTAATAATTGAAATTTGGCGAAGGCGTAAGTGAAGCGGACACTCCCTATAAACGGATTCAAAAGTAAGTTAAAGCCGGTGGTTTCCTCTACTACTTGCCCACATAAGTCTTGGACTTAGGGGATGCTTAATTAACTAGAATAGTACGAGGTTAGACAAACAAATAAACAAAGAAACATTCACGTGTTGGCGCCTTCGCCAAAATTGCAAATTTACACAAAAAATCACACAATCACACAATTACACAATAGTTATGTAAAATTTCACTTATTGCTGTATTTTTAAAATTTACATAATATATTATAGATCTTTAAATAACTTATTACCATATTTTTAAGTTTTACATAATATGTATTTTTACATGATAAAGTTTTGGCGCGCTTTATTTATAGAACAAAACGTACTACGTTTAACGTAGATAATTTTTACAGAACGTGTTCCATAAAATTTTGTTTTAAATAAACTTTACAGAATATTTTCCGTATATATTTTATTACACAATTTTTTTTACAGAATATGTGCGTTAAAATTTTATTTTACATAACTTATTATGAGATTATGCAGAACATGTTCTGGAAAGCTCACATAACTCACTGTTGGCAACAATTTTTACATATTTTTTATCAGTGTACAGTGCTAAATCTTTAGAATAAATAAATTTAATAACTAAAAATAATATTTATTAAAAAAAATCCTCGGACAGGTCAATATTTACTTATAAAAATGAACAAGAAAAAAAATTGTTCTTGAGATTGTTATGTTGACAGCGCTCAGTATTTTTTACCCCATTATAAGAAAAATTTCGATCTTTATCGGACGTGTCTTATTTGATAAATTTTATTTCGTTTCAGGATAACAAGAGAAAGTAATTTCCGAGAAGAAACACCTCTTACCGATATAAAGGTAAATAAATAGTTTTTAATAATGAAATTTCCAAGTTAAAATTATATTTTCAATAAAAGGTTTTATTATACAGCCTGTTCCAGAACTCGCGTACCGAAATTTAAGAGGTGATTCTACATCCAAAAATATGAAAAAAAGTTTCTATAAAGGTTGGTCCGGAAATGAGCCCTAAGGGAGCTACGGCCCTTCGAAGATGACGTATTGAATGGGGAACAAAAAAAAGCACCAATAAAATTTTAATGCTGCAGGGTGATTCTTCATTTAAAACTGAGCAAAAAAGTATTATACACCAAAACACCTTAATTTAATATTAAAGGGGTAATAGCCTTTTAAAAAGTAACGTTTTTGGTGGCACAAAATGTTACTTCCTCTTAATTGCATTTTTTTTTTTGATAACGGTTGCTCCTACAGTGTTACACTATATGATATTTTATATGTATTTTTTTTCTAGAAATCTATATTTTTTACAACAAATCCAAAAAACATACACATAGAAAAGTTTGGGGCAAAAATGTTTTAAGCCTCATATATTTTGTCCGTCTGGGCACGCCTCTGGATAAATTAAAAAAATAAATTAACATAAACTTATTATATACAGAAGTATAAATAAATATACTCATTGTTGTATGATTTTATAAAATTTCATTAATTTTGAGACGGTTCCCAGACAGCACAAACATTCTAAATACACTCTTAGAACCTTCTTAGAATATACTTTCTTTCTATAAAGGTTCTAAGAATATTGCCTGAAGGAAGTATGATATCAGGGTTAATGCTTTTATTGAATTGATGCTTAACCCTATATTGCACATAATTTTATTTTGCAACGAAAAAAATTATGGTACTTTTTTTGACATCGCATAATTCTAAAATAAATACTAAAAAATAGTTTTTGCTTTTATTTTAGAAAGGTTGATACATTTTTTTTCAAACCCATCCGGAAACGTTGTGCACATAAAAACAAAAACGAATACCAAACTAAAAATTTCTAATATTTACTTGCTTACAAATTATACAGTGCGGTCCAAAAGTCACCCCCCCCCGTTTAACTTTTGAACGAGTTGAGATATCGACTTCAAATTTAGAACTCTTAAATAAGACAACTTAAACTATCTTTTAGCATATATTTGATATTTTCAGCTCTTAAAATGTGGACAGGGGGGCATGGGGGGACATTTTTTTAAATGGAAAGAAGGGTCGTGTGATACATCATTTTAATGATTATAAAATTCTCTATTTAAACTAACATATTTAAATTTTTTAAAAATGTTTTTTAAGGTTTTTCAATTTTTTGTGCTAAAACATTCGATTTTTTAAGTTTTTTTTTATAAATTTTTATTTATGTCAACTAAAATTAGTTTAAAAGTATAATTAACATTTTTTATGATGAAATTAGGCATTTTAAAAAAAATATTTATTTTTTTAGAGGAATTTTGACATTAATACCCATTTTCAACCCTATTTTAAACCCAAAAAAAAATTTTTCTTTAAATTTAAAAATATGGAATTAAATGGAGAATTTTATAAGCTTTAAAATGATGTATTACACATTTTAAGAGCTGAAAGTATTAAATATATGCTAAAAGATAGTTTAAGTTGTCTTATTTAAAAGTTCCAAATTTGAATCCGATATCTCAACTGGTTCAAAAGTTAAGAGGGGGCAGGGGGTGACTTTTGGACCGCTCTGTATGTGGTAATGAACAAAACAATTTTTAGATTTTTTTAAAACTCTAATGATCAGCCATTTTTCAATAGATACTACAACTTAGAGAACAGTGTTTTCAAGGAAAAACTAGGTGCCAATAAAGTTTTTATTTTGATTATTGAAAAAATTAGAGGCCTTAATGCGCAGTGTTCCCAAATGGGAACAAGCCTTGTTCAACCTTACAACCATGTGCAATATAGGGTTAAACGAATTTCTTAATTTTGCATAAGGTAATTAACTATAACAAGTCGAAGATTGCCTCGACTATAATCATTAATATAATGAAGATTTCTGTATAACAATTAACAACTTTTATCATCTTAAAATTATTGAAATTTTAATTGCACTTTTTGGAAATCTGTATTAACTATACAAACAAAAAAATACTACTAAGTATTACTTAGTTTTTTTTTTATATACTTACGTTATCTAGCAGGTATATGATTCATGCTTACCTAAAAAAAAAATATTATTAATATAAATTATTATAAATATTTATTGTATAAAACTTCTTACACAAAAAAAATTGACTGGAAAATTGCTTTATAAAAAAAAGGTAGGGAGTATGTTAAAAAAATAGGGCTCTTAAATTTTGGCATGCCAGTTACTGATCACCCTGTATATATATATATATATATATATATATATATATAATTTTTATTCTAAAGGACCCTTAATTTTTCGATTCACGTAAAACCCCAAACCAGACTCCTGGCCTACTATATCATATCTGACAGATGCCGAGTTGGAGATAATTGATAGACGTCAAAGGAGAACGGCTTTATTAATTGAAATCCAATTAAATATTCAAAATGGCGTCTTCCAAATACAATTAACAAATTCGTTCATTATTTGAAATGGTAATTGATTTTGTGAATTCAGTGGGCCTTTCAAATCGGACAATCTATAAATGATTTTATTGGAATATTCTGATATCAGAAAATGGGATGCCTATTCTTCTGCTGCACGTCTGCTCTGCCCTCCTTAGTTAAAACGTCCTAACTAACATTGCTATTTTCCCTAAATTTTTCGAATAAGTGTCCAAATTCCCTGACTTCCAGGATTTAATTTAAATTTCTCTTACTTTTCCCTGACTTCCTTGGTTTCCCTGACTGGTGGGAATCCTGAATGACATAAATGTTAGTTAGGACGTTTTAACTAAGGAGGGCAGTCTATTTTGATTGGCACTCAGCAGTTTTAATTATTTTTAAATACACCGTGAAAAATATATATATTCATGTCAAATTTCAGCTGAACAAAAAATGAAATAAGGTCCACCCCACTTCATTCGAAAATTGGAAAGTAGTTATATATTTTTCTGATTTATTTTAATCAACTATATCTGGTATGCAAATCTGTGCAAAATTTCAACTTAGAAAAACGAAATTTGGCATTCACCCACTTTATTTAAAAAATCAAAAACTAAAAATTTTATGTTTTTTTTTTTCAGTTTTCAAATGAAGTGGGAGGGGCTAACTTTATTTTTTTTGCTAAAATTTGGCACAGAATTTTGTTTTTGATTAAAAAAAATATTAGAGTTAATATAAAATATATTCGTTTGTTAGAGTTGAAATTTGAAAAAAAAATATTTCATTTTTAAAAATATCCAACAGTAGACCCTTTTCGGCAGATTTACACATATTCTAAATAATAAATAAGCTATAAACATGAATATAAAACACAACAAAATACTAAACCTATTTAAAAATGAAAACGACTTCAAATTAGGTATTTTTACCTTTGAAGTATTTTGTTTGAGATTTCAAAAAAAGTAAAATGGGCTTTGAAAGAGATTTTATTTTACATAAAGCTGTTTCATTTTTGTATTTATTTTTAAAATTTAATACAGTACACATAGAATCGGTGTTCCTTTGTTATTTTTTTTTTTTGTTAATGGTTGTATGTATACAGAGTTATTTTTAAAGTAGTAAAATCTTTAACTTTTTACTTTCTGCTATAGTAAAGGTCAACGTAAAATTATATATTTTTTTGCTCATATTTTGTGGAGAAATGTCAAAAAAGTTATAAAAATGTTCTCGTCTGCGGTCTGTCTGTCATATGTCGGTCTGTGGATGATTACTTTCGAACCTTTTAAACTGAAGGCTTAAATTTTTTACCAGAGCTTTTTTTATACGGTGGGGATTGTATATTGATAATAAAGGGTTATTGGGGATTAATATATTTAAAAAGTATGAATCTTGCTTCTTTTTGTCGTATTATTTTGAAAATTAAAAAAAGAACGATAAAATCTGTTAAAAAAAGTAAATAAAAAACACACAAAACCTTTAAAATAATTTTTTTTAGTGCTGTACAGCCTGTGCAACTTAAAAAATAACCCTGTAATATATAAACTTGTTGCACATGCAATGCAAATAACAATTTTCTTTCGAGTAATAAAATATCACGTTATTGTTGACGTTATTATGGAGCTTACGGTTTTATTCAGATTTATTTACGTATGTAAACACACAATTGTAAATAAAATATGTAAACATTTTTCCTTGAGGAAAATATATAGTTTGACGCACGGATCTGTGGCTACGGAAAATATGTTTGGAATGTGTGTGCAAGTGAGAGGCCCGATGTAGGCACGCACGCCTTATAACGCTCTTGACGGAAAGAAAAGAGCGCGAATGATACCTCCCCCTTTCGTTTGGACTTTCTTTCATGCGGAGAACTATATGGATCATCCACAACAGCAAATTACTAAGGTAGAATGGGTAAAATGCAAAATACAACGGTAATTGGGTATTATTTTGTGGTGACGTCAGTACGAATAGCTGCGAATTTAACTATATGTCCAGCCAAAGACTTAAAGCTGTCGATTTTGTTATTTGTGATCCAATTTCGATTAAATTTGGTATAGAAAAACTTTAATAAATTTTCTTTATTTATTCATAATATAAATAATTCATATGTCCAGCTAAAGACTTTTAAAAAGCTGACGATTCTGTTATTTGCAAACCAATTTTGATGAAATTTGGTACAGATAAACTTTATTCATTCAAACCTCAAAAAAATATTAATCAATATCGAAATTTCAGTTTTCGACATATTCCAAGATGGTCGACTTTTAAAAATTTGTTTAACCAACAAAAAAAAATCAAAATTGGTATGGGGACAAATCTAAATCCAAAATGATGGATTTGTCTAAGTAGCGTCTCTTATTAAGCTTAATGAAGTGACATTACATTTAATACTACTTCAGTCAGGGTACTTAGAGCAAAACACATGGAAAATTAGGTTGTAGTTTTATGTAAGGTAAGTTACATAAATCCACATACATTTTTTATAGTGTACTTCATTATCCTCGTTTAGAAGATAAATTTAATTTAAATGCAACATAATAATGGTATGTAAGATGTTTTGCTCAAAGTACAACAATAAATGCACTTCAATGAGTGAAATGGGATTTCAGTGTGGGAAACAACAATGTACTTTTGTGTTAGCAAATTTCATAAAAAGAGAACTATATTATGAAGGGACGGATAGCCGTAGGTATACGTACGCGACCGCGGTCGGATGGACAGAAGGAGACAGATTGACGGATAGACCAATAAACAGTCGGACTGACAGACGAATGGACAGACGGACAGATAGATGGATTGACAGAGGGACAGACAAACAGACCTCAAATGGACGCTCGCAAGTAAAAAGTTCGATAAATGCAAAATTAAATTGTTTTTTCCTGGACAATCTATCCAGACTAATTTAATTAAACTTTATAGATTAAAGTCCCACAATGTACTTTTGTGTTACCAACTTTCATAAAAAGGGAACTATCTTATGAAGGGACGGATAGACGTAAGTATACGTACGCGACCGCGGTCGGATGGACAGAAGGACAGACAGATTGACGGATAGACCAATAAACAGTCGGACTGACAGACGAATGGACAGACGGACAGATAGATGGATTGACAGAGGGACAGACAAACAGACCTCAAATGGACACTCGCAAGTAAAAAGTCCGATAAATGCAAAATTAAACTGTTTTTTCCTGGACAATCTATCCAGACTAATTTAATTAAACTTTATAGATAAAGCCATTAAGTTCTTTAATGAAGTTTAAAATTATCTAGGGAAAATTAAGATTTAATCAAAGAGTTTAGATGACAAGAAAATACCTATTGTTTAAAATAAAGGGTAAAAGGTCAAAAAACAAATGGTCGTTAAAACTGTGAGCAAAAGAGCATTTCTTTACAAAGAGGGGTGTAATAGAGCTAATTGAGAGAGCCTTAGGGGAACGATTTATATTTGTTGTTTTTTAGTTGGTATACAATGTATACCAATAAACATACTATAAATGCGTGTATTAGTATACTGGGTGTCCCAACTCTATTTACCCAGCGATTTTCTCGTAAAATAAAAGAGATAATCAAGTACTGCAAGTTGCTTTAAAATGATGTATCACACGACCCCTTTTTCATTAAAAAAAAAATCCCCCCATGCCCTCCTGCCCACATGTTAAGAGCTGAAAGTATCAAATATATGCTAAAAGATAGTTTAAGTTGCCTAATTTTAGTTTTAGAGAAAATCGCTGGGTAAATAGAGTTGGGACACCCGGTATACTAATACACGCATTTATAGTATATATATATATATTGGTATACATTGTATACCAACTAAAAAACAACAAATATATATTATCTTAAAATTTTCATTAAGGTGTACTAATTTTGAAAATATGATCAAACTTCTTAAGGATCCTAATTGGGCCCCTAAAATTTGTAAAATTACCCATAAATCGTAAAAAAATCGTTGAAAATTTTCTGTAGCTGTTCTATAACTAAAAAATTTTTTTTCTATGGTCATTTCTAAGCAAAAAAGTTCATTATCTTCCGAAACCGAGCACCTTAGATTCTACTGTTAATAGTTTTTTAATGTGTAGACCTCCTACTAGCAGGATTAACTCCTGGTTTGCGTTGGCAACTCAATAAAACTTAATTTGCATTCAATATTAGCGTGGGTAACATCCCTAAAAATAGTTTTCTTTCGTGTATCATACACTATTTTTTATTCGATTGTATTATCTTAATAAATTTTTTATATTTGACAAAAAAATTGAGGTTTGAGTTCAAATGTCATTGTTTCATTACCAATCAACCAATCAATTGTTTTATTTTTCGCACTAGTGGGTAAAAATCCAACATTTAGTAGATATATTATACAGAAAGTGGCACTTTTACATACAATCGAATAGAAAAGATTAGTCGGTCCATTTCAACAACGGGTGTTTTTCCACTACAATTTTCTTATAATTTTTTAACAAAAGTTTCTTTTTAAAACCTTTCTATTCACTTCACTTCCATATATATATATATATATATATATATTGGAAATGTTGGCAAAAATAAAGAAATCACAAATTCCAAAACCTTTCTTTTAAAAAATTCGTTTTTGTAAATTGGTATATCTTGTTTTCTACTTTTTAGTTATACATAATACGTAACTAATAGAAGGGTTTTAAGTTTAAAAACTTGTTTTTTATATAGTTTTATTTTAATATTTCTTAAATGGCATTAAACCGGAACAAAAGCTGAAATATTCATCTGTCTTCCTGAAAAGTTTAAGTTTAAGTTTGCCTTTCGTATAAATCACTGAGAGCTGCTTTTGCAAAAACTTTTTACGCTGTTTTTAAGTCTTTAACTTCTTCATCTTTGATGTCACTTGTATCTGTATACAGCTGTATTATACGAGGGCACGGGTAAACAAAGTTAAATGGAAAGTCAAACCACACCGGATTTTTTGATTTTAGGTTGTTTTTGGGACATTTCCAAATAGTTTTGACAAAAATTGAAATCGCTCACGAAGCCGTTTTTAAATAAAGTCATTCTTCTTCTTCTTCTTCTTCTTTTTCACAATACGGAGTTTTTTCTATGACAACCGTAATTTTGGACATTAACAAAGTATGCGTGTGAATGGTCGTGATTATATTGAGTATCATGGGTAGTACCTATGCTGTAGGGTGTGTCATAGAAAAATCCGTATTGTGATGTCAGGAAAAACTTGAAGAAGAAGAAGAATGACTTTATTTAAAAACGGCTTCGTGAGTGATTTCAATTTTTGTCAAAAACTGTTTGGAAATATACTAAAGACAACCTAAAATCAAAAAATCCGGGGTTGTTTGACTTTCCATTTAACTTTGTTTAAGGCTACCCGTGACAGAGGGTATTTGTGTTTACGCAGAAACCCTTTATTGTAAATTAAAAACATTGTTAAAATATTTTGGTTAGGTACTGTAATAAAATTATTTTTATCATGGCATTTGGTATTTTTGGTATTTATACTGTAACTGTAATAATAAATACTGTAACTGTAATAATAAATACTGCAACTGTATTGTATACATACATGTTTTAATATTAAATAACGTAAATGATGTACTGGGGGTATTTAGAGCCCTTTATGTTCAGTGTTGTAAAAAAATACGACAACATTAGACAAATTTTGTTATAGTATACTATAGTTTTTCATATTAATAATATTAATATCCTAGAGGACGATTTTTGATTTTTTTTTGAAAATTCGAAACTACCGTATACTTCTAGCGCAGGCGCTGTGAATAATATAATAATGACCGAAGCGGATCATTTTCCACTCCAGGCAGACGTATTAACTCCATCCTCCCGGCCTTTATTAACTAGGTATATAAAATATATTATAAAATAATTAAAATTTATAAATAAATGTAAAATAATTTAATACAAAGCTTTTATAGAATACTACACTAAATTTAAACAATTAATTCTGCTAATTTTACTATACAGGGTGATTTACTGAAGACAAATCACTATACAGAAAATGTTTTATCTTTTTAATACTGAACGCCCTCGTTAACGATTTTATATATATTGAACCCATAGCAACTTAAGTCATTTAAAACAAGTTGTTACAGTAAAATATAAAGTTTTCTTATCTGTACTTGAAGGGTGTATATTGACTGACATATACTTTGCTTTAATAACTTTAATAATATCGCCAAAAGATAAGTGATTGGTCTTAGTTGGGACACCCGGTATCGTAAATATTTATATAAATATTTGTACTATACACTACACTTATTGTGTTAATTTAAAACAATTTAATTAAGGTACATTAAATTAGCATATTTAGTACAGTGTTTAGTAAGGGTAATATTCTGCATAATTATACCTTTCGCAGCGTATATCTGGAAGTGTATTTATTGCGTTCACAGAAAAAATAATTTCATTAATTTTGCAAAATCGGTTCAAATTTAAGCCTATTATCGCTTTTATTGTATTAAAGCTTAAAATTATTGCCTTTATGAATAAGTTCATGCTGAGCTCATACAGTGTGTCCCCGGATCGACTTGACAATACCACAAAATTACCTTTATATTTCGAATTAAGAAAAACTGCTTTGGGATTTTGTCAAAATAAAATTTTGAAAATTTATAGGTGGCGCCAGATATCAGTGAAAGAGTAAAAATTTTTCAGGTAAACTTACCTTTCCGAAAAAACGAAAAAAAGTTATTTAAAAAAAATATTTATAATCAAAAATAAGAGCCGCATGCCAAAATTTAATACTTCTACTTCATACAAAATTTTTATTAAAAAAAATTCAAACACTGGAAACTTGTACACTATTTAAAAAAATTATTACGAGTTAAAATTATTAAAATTTGACAGGTGGCTCTTATTTTTGATTATAAATCTATTTTTTAAACAACTTTTTTTTGTATCTGTTACGGAAAGGTAAGTTTACCTGAAAACTTTTTACTTTTTCACTGATATCTGGCGCTACCTACAATTTTTAAAAAATTTATTTATTTATTCATTAGTTTTTACGCAAGCAGGGCAAAGTCCCAAATCAGTTTTTCTTAATTAAAAAATATTAAATGGTCATTTTGTGGTATTTTCAAATCTATCCGGGGATACACTGTATATGTTAGGCTTATGAGAAAAAATATGCGGCTAGATTCGGGTTCAGCGATCAAAAATCTTTAACAAGTTGACCTGTTTAAAAAAAATAATTATAAATATTATTATAAATGAAAATTAATTATTACATTGTTAGTTAACGCAAAATCTGCATTTTGTGCACCGAACGCTTCATTAATTTTAATTCCCTTTGTTAAAATTTCAATTCTGATTTTAAATGAATTAATTATGAACTTGTTAAGCTAAAATCAATATAATAAATACTTACTCTGATAAAAAAGTACGCAGATAACCAGACTTATTTATTTATTTTTCCATTTTACTTTAATTTTTGTTTACTAAAAGAATATTGATATTTATTTCATATAAGGGAAAGTATTCTAAAATTTCTCAAATTCTAAGTAAAATACAATATGCTAAAAATCAAAAAATATCTGTACTGTACTGACACTAACAAATAAAAGTGTCTTATTTAGGCTGTTACATAAATCTAACTTAACATAACATTAGATTAGTGACATTTTTATGTTTAGCTTAAACGTTATACAAAAACATTATAAAATATATAAATCTAACCTTAAAAACTAACGTTCGACAACGCTGTACTATTTTTAAAAAATATTTTAAGTTTCTGAATGTATAAATAATTATTAACTAACTAAATATAAAGTTTTTCTGAGAGGTAAACGTATTTATTGCAGTATAACAGGATATTACACGAAAAATATTTAGGGCCACCTAAAAAGATGACTATTTTATAAAAAAATTTAACGAAATTATGTATAAAAATATTATGATTGTTAAAATATATTAAGATTTATTTATATGAATATATTTGTCTCCAGCTGCCATTTTATGATGCAGGTAGAAATTTCCTAGTTGGCCACGCCCCCTCCGAAAGTTAGAAATTAAACGTACTTATAACGTATTTCTAACTTAAAATTCTAACGTTAGATTAACGTTTGTAACTAACGTTTGATTCTAACGTTACAAAGCGGGACATTTGCACATATTTTATAACGTACTTTTATACAGTTTTCTAACATTAGAAAAACGTTATTCTAACGCTAAATTTCTACTAGGGAAGGTTTTAACTGTACACTGATAAACTGGGCCTTAAGCATTAAAATTCCCTAAAATGTAAAAATAAAACATTTCAATAATTCAGACAGTTTGCATAAAGAAAGGTTTACTGACTTGATTTTACAGTAAAATTTTAAGTGTAGTCCTTTTTCTTGATTCAGTTGAAAAATGCTTCATTCCAATTGGTTGGATCTTTTACAGAATGTAACAATAAAGCGAAAAATTTGACGCTGTCGACAAAAAACTAAATTAACTGACGCACCTTTCTCTTAGCATTGGACATTTTTGATATACGTAGTGTCACTCGATGTAAATGTACTTGGCCCAAAACTAACTGAAATATTTTTTGCGCAAATTATGCTTAAATGCTTTACAATAAATGTCAACATGTCATGTCTATTTTTTATTTTCGAAAATTTTGTTAAAGACGTTAAAAATATTTTAGAATATCAAAATTAATAATCAGATTCTGCATTCTACATTGATTAAGAGGTAATTGAATAATCAATCCAAAAATTTTAATGAAAAATAAGAAAACTATACAGGGTGTAACAGAGTCGCATGTAGATATTTTAAAGAATGATTCTACATTAAAAAATATGAAAAAAAGTTCCTATAAAGGTTGGTCTGGAAATGAGTCCTAAGGGGCTCTTCGAAGATGACATATAGAATGGGAAACAAAAAAAAAGCATGAATAAAATTTTAATGCTGCAGGGTGATTCTTCATTTAAAACTAAGTAAAAACGTATTCTTCACCAAAACACCTAAATTTAATATTAAAGGAGTAATGGCCTTTTAAAAAGTAACGTTTTTGGTGGCACAAAATGTTACTTCCTCCTAATTGCATTTTTTTTATAACGGTTGCTCCTACAGTGTTACACTATATGACATTTTTTATGTATTTTTACTAAAGGAATCTATATTTTTTACAAAAAATACAAATAACATACACATAAAAAAGTTTGGGACAAAAATGTGTTAAGTGGTCTAGGCGCGCCTCTGGATAAATTCAAAAAATTAATTAACACAAACTTATTGCCCTTATTAATACTAGTATACTTGCAAAGGCTCGTCGCTCTAGCTGAAAGGGTACCAGAGTTATTAAATAAAAACCTTATTTTTATTACAATTTTAAAGGGCTGTAGCTCCCTTAGGGCTCATTTTCGGACCAACCTTTATAGGAACTTTTTTTCATATTTTTCAATGTAGAATCATTCCTTAAAATATTTACATGCAACTCTGTTACACCCTGTATAGATATGTAAATTCTGAATTTTTGGTTTCGTTTCAAAATTAATGAAGAAATCCGGCACAAGCTTAGGCTTAATGGGGCTCCTCATGCAACAGTATAATTGTTAAGTATAAAATAAATAAACTTATAAACAAGCGGCGGCGGAACCTTACTAGCATACATTTGTGTATGCTTATTTAAAAACAAAAGTTTTTTGCACTTATTATTTACAAAATTACATAAAAAAAATAAAATCCATACAGAATGTATCTTACAGATATTACTTTTTGTATTTGGACAGATTTTTATCTCTGAAATAAAGTTCTATTTTTAAATAAAAACTGTAATACCGGACGTGACCAATACTAAATAACTTGGTTTATATAGATTTTATGTTCAAATATTATTGGTTATACGCATAAAATCTTTTGCAAGTCTATTTGCTGCAGTATCTACTTTTATCTGGGAAGATTGGTGTAGTGGACTACCGCATCGTACTTGATGAGTTTACTACCCAAAATAGCGTAAGTTTGATTCTCACCGGCGCCGATTTGCCTTTTTCAGTTAATTAATAATTGAAATTTGGCGAAGGCGTAAGTGAAGCGGACACTCCCTATAAATTGGTTCGAAAGTCAATTAAAGCCGGTGGTTCCCTCTACTACTAGCCCACACAAGTCCTGGACTTAGGGGATGTTTAATTAAGTAGAATAGTGCGAGGTTAAACAAAAAAGTAATGTAATGTAATCTAAGGATAAAATAAAATTAAAAAAAATAATACAATAATAAGTATTTTATTTGGACAAAAGTGCTGCTGAAATTTTTTTGTTGTGAATGAATTTATTATAATAACAAAAATTTATTAATGAAATAAATTAAGCATTACTCTGATAAATATTGAAGATTTATATGATAACACTTTAAAGCTTTCTTTGCTACACTTAATAGTAATTATATACCAAGGTAGAGAATACATTTTTTTTTACGAGGCTATAATAGTTTTCTCTACCGTAGTTTATATATTAGTTTTTTCACTACTAGCACTATCTAACTATTTTTATTCGCAGTTGATGATTATCGCCGTTATTCCTTTCTCGGTCATTTTTTCGAGGAAGTATTTTGCGATATTTTTTTCGCGGTAAATTTTTCGACTCCCGCTCCCTTTTTTTTTATTTTGACTTTTCTCGGCATTTTAGGAAAAAACCAGATGATTAAATAATTTTTTTTCTCACAATACATGAAAAAGTAAAAATTCAGCGGGGAGAAAATTACTTCTTGAAAATGTTTACCAGGTCGAAGAATTTCCACGGTTCTCTGGTTTCTTTTAAACCCTAATTCCCCCATTGACTTCATTTATACTTAGGGGATTATACGACAAAAGTAAACAAAGCCTTTTAGGCAGAAAATGTTATCAAAATGTTTGAGTTTTATAAGCAAACTGTTTGCTGCAAACTGTTTTTTATTTTCCGTAAATCTTGAAAAGAAATTTAAGTCTATTGAGTATGGCCGTAAGAAAATAAAACCTTACTTTAAAATGACAAAATAACAATGAAATAAAAATCGAAAAAAAAATTTTTCGAAGCAAAAAAAAAATACAGAAATAAAAAAAAGTTTTTACAACAATTATTTTTTTATCAAACAAAAAAAAACAGTTTTTAACCCTTTTGTCCTCTTTGTCAAAAACGATAAGAAAGAAAAAAAAGTCTTTAAAACAAAGCGTTCTCAATTTATCGTAAAGGGTTTTTTTTTTAAGAAAAAACAATAAATATGTTTCATTTATTTTTAACAAATAAAAGACTCCCATTTTTTCCATTTTTAGTTTCAAGTCCATATTTTGTAAAAATTCAAGAATATTGTAGCACTATACATGTATCCAGTTATTTTTCTGTTATCTTGTAGTCTTTATTTTTCGAGAGAAACCTAATCGATAAATCGCAAGTAGTTTAAGAGAAAATATAGCACAGATTTTGCTATTACAGAAAACGATAAGAATCTTTTCATTCTTTAAAAATGTATTTATTTAGGGTTGAACTGGCTATTTTTATTTATAAAATATTGAATGAATCGTTTTTTTTATTATAACACTGAAAAAACGATCTATTTTTCTGTTTTCTGTAACCAGAAATCCAACTAGGGCAACAATACAACTAGTTATGGTTACCAGAAACAAAACTTAGATTTTAAGGATCTTGTAAGCATAACAATTTGTCTTGTTGTCCTTACCAGATTTCTCGTCGCAGCAACCCGAAAATTTTCTTTTTTCTACGACTGCTTTAGAATGTAAGCAAATACACACACTTTTTAAACACAGAATGAATCCATTCTAGCTCTAGATGCGGTATGACTATTCCGTATCAAGTGTTAGAATGAGCACATGTAGTGTCATCTGTTGTTTATAAAAGTAAAGAAAACTGTAGCAAAATTAGCAAAAATATATTCATTTTACCATGAAACATTGAATAATTTAATGCAATTTAAAGTTTTGCGTTAAAATTACATAAAGTTTATTAGTTTTTCTTAATATTTGACCAGTTTTTTATCATTTAGTTCAAAAAATTAAAACTGCTCCATATATTCTTAAATATTTAAACCTGATATCTGTCCAACAATCTGACATAACCTTCAATTTTTGCATTATAATTTGTAAATATGTGCTAAAATTAAATAAAAACCTTTTTCAAGTACTGACTTGATAAAATTATTAAATAACATTAATTGCTTTATTTAAAAATATATGTTTTGTTGCATTTAAAATGTCGAGTCACAAAAAACATTGTTTTTAACCTTGTCCGCAGTTTAAAGCCATACAGTGTTTCATATTTGCAGTCGAAGAAAAAGTATAGTCTACAACACGTATGGAATAGTCATTCCGTGCTCGCGGGACCGTCATACTCGCTGGCGCGGAATATTGTCTATTCCATACTAGTTATAGATTATACTATTCCGCATTTAACTATCAATATATTGATCTGGTTTACACAACTTGTTGTGGTTACCAGAAACAAAACTTTTTTAAGGATCTGGAAAGCAAAACAATATGTCTTGTTACCCTTACCATATTTCTGGTTGCAGCAACCGGAAAAATTGCTTTTCCGTATTTAACTATCACTATATTGATAGTTAGTTATTAGTTTTATTCAACCAGATCTTTTTCTCGGTGTTTTTACTTTTATTTGTGGTCAGTTTTATCAAGCAAGATAGTAAATTAAAAATCGCACAGTGAATATTTTTAAAACAGATTCGAATATTGGATGTGAGAATATACTGCGTAGTTTATTTTATAAAACATAACTAGATTCTTTACACAAACATATACTATTATTATTGTAAACATATTTGCAATATAAATATATTATTTTAGGTTACAGATGTCTGTAATTAATTAGTTCCGTTATTTACCGCCGGATGTATAACCATTTTGAAAATAAGAGTAAGTGTCTCTAGGCAATAATGCTAGCATTAAACGGTTTTAAAATGCATTAAATTTATATTATTTTTGATTGTTTTAAGATAGTTTTAAAGTATATAAATAAGAACATAAATAGCTGTGGTTTTATTTTGTACTATTTATTGACTGCGCCAAGTCGATTATAGCTATTACACTGGATGTAAAGTGTTAAGAACAGCTTAATAAAAAATCCTAAATACAGCAAGTTAAATTACCGAAATAAAGCTAAACGCTGGTTTAAAATTCGAGGTACAGCCAATCTAAGCTGTAAAATCTAACCGTATTACTTGGGATGCTGTAAGAATTGTAAATTTGGAAGTTTGTGGGATCGTTCCTTTTTGCAAAAAGCCTTCCATTTATTTCTATAGATATTTTTATCTTTCCATAAAAAAAAACGTTTAAATTCAGGATCATATAGGATGTTCAATAATAACTTAACTTTTACAAATAACAAAGCAATCCTGAAAACTTGTTCTAAACAAATAGGCCTGACATCACAATAAAACCTGAAAATATTGTTTTTCCTTCGATTCTTTTTCCTTTTTTTCCCGGAAATTCGAATATATTCAGCTTTTTTGGCCATTGATTGATGATCCCTAAATACCCAAGTTGGCCAGGTATGCTTTTTGTTTGGGTGTGTACTCATGTCTCGAAAGGACCATACTTTTAAAAGTTTTTATTTAGTTCAATTTATTGTTAGGTTGTTACTTTAAGGTCGAATATTGTTATCCAATTTTCACCTACTTTCCTTATAACCGGAACGTTTACATTTGGCACCAATATGAAAATAAAATAAATATTAATAAAACTAACCCCTCCTAGGGGATGGGGGATGGGAATTAGTATCCCAGGATTTTTGGGATCACTAAAATCAAATCTGATAATAATTTTGTTTTTAATGTTTTACAAACATAACCTCCAGGGGTCTTGGAGAACACTAATTTTTATTTTTTTTCCTATTTTGTGACTATTAATATTAATTAATCATAGTATTTAATAAATCACAGTATTTAATAAATCACAGTATTTTGTTAGAAAAGCTCAGGAGGTGTGGTGTGAGGAGGGCTGCGCTGGAGTGTTTTAAATCATACCTAGAAAATAGATCTCAAAAGGTGATTGTTGTTAAAGATGGTATTAGTTATTTGTCCAATCCGACCTATATTGATAGTATAGGAATAGCCCAAGGTAGTGTTATTGGTCCAGTAATTTTTATAATTTTTATGAACGACATTATTCGCCCTTTTTTAAACTTAAATTGTAGCTTGGTAAATTTTGCCGACGATACTAATCTACTGATGAAAGCAAAAAATTTTCAAGAACTGCTGGACTTGATTGAAAAATGTGTCAAAAATATTTTACAGTGGCTTTTAAAAAACAAACTTCTTTTAAACAAAGAAAAAACTAGTGTGATTATGTTTAAAACCTTAAGATCCAACTTTGTAACTCCAGAAATAATACCATTTGACAAAATGTTTTTAGATACAGCAAACACCACAATTTTTTTAGGCCTATATATAGATGAAAATTTAACTTGGAACTTGCACTTGCATGAATTAAATAAAAAATTAAACTCCACTCACTACTCTTTACGTGTTTTAAAATTGTATGTCAACTTTCAAACATTAAAAACTGTTTATTACTCAAATTTTCAGTCAGTATTAAAATACGGTATTATTTTCTGGGGTCAAGGGACGAATATAGAGGATACGTTTAAGATTCAAAAGCGCACACTTCGCACTATTTTGGGCTTAGATTATAATGCTTCTTGTAGAGGACATTTCAGAAATAATGGTATATTAACGATGGCAGGTTTATACATTTATGAGCTTTTAATCTTTTGGTTTAAAAACAAAGTGTTATTTCAACATTTAAAACCAATTAGTAATATAAGTTTGAACTATATTGTTCCTCGACATAGGTTAGCGTTGTTTGAAAAAGGTTGTTTTTGTGCTTGTGTGTCCGTTTTTAATAAACTAGCTCATGGCATAAAATCGATTACAATTTTTAAAACATATAAGAGGGATATTTTAGCTTTTTTGTTATATTTAGAACCGTACTCATTATCTGAATATTTTAACAACTAGTTACTTAGATTATATTTTATATTTTACTATAGTATATCTTTTTTTTACATTGACAAGTTTTCGTATTCATGTTAGTTATAAATAAGTGTTTTTTATTCTGTAAGTATATTCCATAAGTGTGTAATTGATGTAATTAATGAAATAAATATATATTATTATTATTATTATTATAAGATCATAATCACACGCATTTTGCGTTTTCTTAGAGGCCCGTAAGAGGTTAGTACTTTTTGTATTTTGGGTTGGCAACAGGATTCTGTCGACAAATAAATGACGTCTTCCGTGCAAATGTCAACACCGCTTTTAAGTTTAGTTTTCTACGAAATTGTGTTTTAAGTTTATTTTTACGTGTTAAAATTATGGCTTGGTTACTTGTAGTGAAAAAGAGAAGAGCTGACTAAAAAATATATCAAAATACCGCATGTTCTTTGAATTTCAATCATTGCGAAAATTGTAATGCCAATCCAAAACAATAATTCCTAAATCGGTCATCATTAAATGCAAGTTTTTTTTTTAATTTTAGAGCAGAATAGAAAAAAATGTTAAAGTACTCGTTTCATAACACGTTTTTAGCGCACCAGTACTTAAGAAAGCTTTCCGCAAGCTGCTCTTTTACTAAACTTGTACTCGTGCGCTAAAAACGGGTGTTATGAAACTAGTACTTTAATATACTATTATGAAAATTTACGAAGGGTGGTTTTTGGGGTTGATAAAAAAATATCCCTACTTTCAGTCTATCAATTTTAAAGTTTTTTTGCTTACATTATTGCTGAAACGAACAAGGTCTTTTTGGGCACCCCATTTGAGCGTAAGTGCATAGTTTTTAGAGTTCAATTGTTCACTGGGGAAAACGAGGAAATCCATCATTGGAAAGATTTAAATCGATTATACATTTCCAGACCGCTTGGACCAGGCAAGAGATTTATTTTTACATGTTTTTTTTTATGACAAAAGGGATAAATAGAATTACCCAATAAATTCGATAGGATCTAATATAAGTAAATTAACTTTTTTATGCTATGGTTTACAATTAAAATCTATTAATCTTAATTTTATTATATGTGAAATCTTCTTAATAGAACAGTATATAGCAAAAATTTAAATTTTAAAAACTATATTTCTTCCAACGTTTCGAGTATTATTGTGTACTCTTCTTCAGGGAGATTAAAAATTACAAAATTATAAATTAAAAATTATAGACATTTGATAAAATATTATGACAATGTCAAAAAAAGGTATAAAGGTAAAGGTGTGAAAATGTAAAAGATAGTAAGATTTGTATATGTGTATTAAAGAGTGAATTAAAAAACAAATAAATATAACAAAAAATGCAATAATTATAAATAAACACTAAAAATACATATGTGCACAAATACATACAATCACATATAACCATATACAATTACATACAACTACATGTACATATATACATAGATACAAAAAAAAAAAAAATCATTCACTAATGTCAACATATACAGAAAATTGTACACATATATACTCACAGTATCATTCAATTATGCTATTGTACACTGAATTTAAATTTTGAGTATCTGTTCGAAAGTTCAAAGCATTTGGAGTAATTTTTATGTGGATCATTTCCAAAATATTTCGTTTTGTCCTAATAATCTCTGTATCCAAAATTTAATTTTATTTTTTCAGTTTTGATTAATTAACCGTATATTATTCGATGAGCGTATAATAATTGCTATTAATCAATCAGGGTCAATTTTAGGACACGAGCTGAAAGGTGAGTGACCTAATCACCCGAATGATTAATAGCTATTATACGCGAGTAGAATTATATACTTTATCCATGGTTGTTTTAAATTTTAAACGATTTATTTTTACAGACCCGTGATAATAGGCCCATTAATCACGGCCGTGGATAAACTAATATTTATCTACGTTCTACTTAGTATTAAGCACATACTGTGAACTAAACTGGTAGAATTTGGAATATATTTAACAAAATTAATGGAGAGCCCCTAGCACAAGCCAAAAGCTTATTTGGGGCTCTTCATGACTCTTTAGTTATATAAATAATAATAATATTAATAATAATAATATACACTATAAAGCCCGAATGCTTTTGTTTTTCCATTTTGGCAGTACTTTTTAAAGCGTATAACAATAAACCCCGAGAAATATTCCAAACAAACAAACTTTTAAATTTGGTTTCAATATAGCCTATAGGTCCATACGGACAAACGAACATCGAAATCCCTCGTGATCTTAAATACACGCTCGAAAACTTCCTAATCCCTAGGGCTATAAGATCCTATAGATAACCCTAAAATCTCTATAATGGTAAATAGTTCAGATCAAGATTTGTACACAAAATGATATTACCAGGAGTTAGAAGATTAATCTAGAAAGTTAGAAAGCTGGAAAGATTTTTCATTATCCTTTCAAGATATCATATATACAAAAAATATATACTTGACTTAAATATAGTAATACTCATTTGTGTACCTATGTAATTTTCATTTCAATAATTCTATTCAAAAAATAAGAATATGCTATTTTTTTTTTCGAAACAATCAAAATTTTTGAAATTTTTTAGTAAATTGAACAATTAAATAATACCATGGCCTATAAAACTGAAAAATAAATTATGAAGAATGCATGTTAATTGCTTGATGGCTGCGATTTAAGGATATAAAAATTCTGGCACAAAAGAGGTCAATTTTATATTTTTTTCTCTCAAAATTATTGGAGAGCCCCAGCTACAAGCAATAGCTTACTTGTGGCTCTTCATGGATCTGTATTGCTGCAGTGAATAAATAAATAAATAAATAAATAAATAAATAATAAATATTTTAAGAATAATATTTTTAATTTTGAGCAAAAAATTACTAAAATAAAAATAATATATATTATGCATAATATACATAAATATGTATATTATTCTTATTTCAATAACTGTATCTTTAAAATAAAAATATTTTTCTTAAAATAAAATAGCATATTCTGATTTTTATTTAAACCAAGCACTTTTACTAGATTCAAGTTTTAAGTTACTTGTTTTAAGTAACCAATTCTCTGTTTGTATAGTATTAGAATTAAGTACGATGAATAAGATTCTATTCTGTAATCTCTCAATCTCATTTTTCCTTACATAAATATCTATTTTATTAAGGCGTCTTTCACTTCCAGGCAAAAGCATTATTAACGCCTATGCAAAGAAAATATCATATTAATAATTATTAATATGTAACATCAAACTACCATGTCGTAAAGTGACGCTACAAAGGTCTAGTCTTACAAGTGCCCTGGATATAAATAAACAGAACACGGAAATTCTGGAGGCATTCTTACATTTATATTTACATATGTGTACTCTTACAAGAAGGACCTTATCGGTTTTTACATAGGTTCTAACTGTAAATATAGAAAAAACAAATTTTACAATGAGAAAAGGGCCTTGGAGAAATAAACAGGACACGATATTTCTGGAGGCCCTTTGTGCTATAAAACACAATTTAAATATTTTCATACTAAAAGGGCAAAATTTACATATGTGAACTTGTGTTAAAAGGGCATTGTTTATAGAATACAATTTATAAGGCTTTTTTTTAACGGCAGATATACACAATTGTGAATCGAGAAAAGTGATTTGTGATAAACTATTGTCTTTTAAACACTTGTGCTTAATATAATATTCTAAAAATAACTTCAAAGCTTTACAATATGAATCAATCACATACGCATATTCCCCTAAAGTCCTTAACAAACTTAGTTATATGCATTTTTATCGTAAGATGCATATTAAGCAAGTCACTCCTAAAATTCAAGAGCGCGGACAACCCTTAGGCAAATCACCCCGTGAAAAACAGTTCTGTTACCATCCACTACTACCCTGTAAATTATCAGCCAGTGCACATTTATTCCAATTTACATTTATTATTTGACTGGATTAAAAGTATACTTTAGCAATATTTTATATTTAAGTACCTACTTTGTGGGCCACAATTTTTGGTGTTGTTACTATCTCAAAATCAATTATTAATCTGCAAAATTAGATTAGATTGAATAGATTACGCATACGCCGAATTTAGTCATATATAGTTATCCGTATGAAAGAAAGTCTTCGACGTAAGGGGGAGGAATGATTCGCGCTCTTTTCGTTCAAGAGCGTTATAAGGCGTGCGTGCCTACATCGGGCCTCCCACTTGCACACACATTCCAAAAATATTTCCCGCAGCCACAGATCCGTGCGTCAAACTATATGATTCTATGAAAAGTTTATTTAAGTTAAGTATACCTAATTGTTTACCATTTACCTCCAAATTCTGTTCATACGCCAGCTACAGAAATTTTAATTAACTTAACCAATTATCGTGTGTTAATTTAAAGTTTATAGTTCAAACTTTCAGAGTACCGAGGGTTGAATTTAGAAAGTTTGCACAAATATGTTGAAAACTACATATAAGGCTCTTGAATATATTTAAATAAAATCAGTGATTTCATAGAGGCACTGCATAAATTATTTATGCTAAATATAAAGCATAGTTCAACAAAACTTCTTAATTTCAGTAAAATATTTTATTTACAGGTGGCAACACCTTTGAAATCGACTGTAATACTTAGCGAGTCTTAGAAATCTCACAAATAAAATGCAAAGATTATTTCAACTCTACAAAGGGTCCTTTAAAAAATCCATGGATTAAAAAACTGAAACAAATTTCATCAAAGAACAATTAACAAATTAAGAAACGGACATGCAGCAACACCAGCACACCTACACAGGATTAAATCAAGAGACAATCCCTACTGTGAAAGTGGGGAAAGGGACACTATCACTCACATCTTCTTCATCTATCCCAACAATCAAATAAATATTAAATGCCTACATGACCAGTTACATAAAAACATAAAAACTAATCATCCTTATTCTATGCATGACTCCTATTTAAATATATATCCTCCGATATAGCTTTTATCTTAACGAACTTTCTTAATAAATTTAACATTAAACTTTAGTGACTATTATAAAAAGTATATTGTGTGAACATAAATTGTGGTTTAAAAAAAAAGAAATCATCAGAGAAGACTTTTCCCAGCAATAGGATAACTTCGTTGCAACAAACGGAAAGGCATGGTACAAACCAGACGGTCCATTACGTTTAAGTGCAACCGACGAGGACTGGTTGCATAGCCCTGGCAGCTCAAACCATAGAACTGAAGTGAGAGAGAGAGAGAGATAGAGTCTGAGAAAAAAAAGTTTACGTCCATACCAATGTCAGTATTTATTTATTTATAGTCTTTTTGGGCTTTTACAGGTATTGACAGATACACAAAAAAATTAGAGTTTCTAAGCTACTCTCTACTTCATAATATTTCCAAACTTTTTGGAACATAATATAATAAATCCAATCGGACATTCTTGCTTTTATTTGTAGACATAAATCAACCATAGTTCTTCATTTTTTAATAATACTATATAAAGCACCGAACCAAGTTTTTTAATATGAATGGATTATTTATTTTGAATCAAATCTCAATTTCGTGTGTTAAATATTTGTGTGCTATATATTTGTTTTTACGAAGAAATTATGGAGAGTTACTGTGATTAGGATTTTACTTTTACATCGACAGATTTGCAGAAAATTGTACTCAAGTGCTGCCTTGTAAGGTAACTTACTGTCTGAAATTTATTAAGGTTACTTACTGTCTGTAACTTACTGTCTGAAATTTATTTATTTTAGATCGTAGAAAAAATTTTGTTTGTATTACGAGCGCAAAATGTGATTTCTGCTTTCGCGTGATTCTCAAGCAGAAATCACACTTATATAAATTTTGTTGTAATATAGGAGCTAACCATATTTTGTAATATGCCACAGCCTAAATATGTTATACGATACAACAACCGGTTGTAGAATTAAGAGGTAAACAACATACAATTGTTATAAATACAACAACAAATCTTATCTTATGTCCTAGTACTATACTATAGTACAATTTGTGGTTGGCGCATATATAACAATATGCTGTTGTATTAATAACGCTATTATTCTATTAGTACATTCATTTTGCGCTCTTATTAGAAAATTACCTATTTTAAAATGATTAGATTATATCTTTTGTTTCCATTTTTCCCTTTTATTTTATTTAAAGAGTTAACTAGTTAATTTTAAAATCGAATATATTTCCGGGAGGAAACTTCTTTAGACTATATTATATCCGTATTATTCTCCCCGTAATTTCCACAGGAATAAGACCGTGGTCTTGCAGAAGCTTTACGCGCATTTACTTTAAATCTGAACACGTACGAAAGGCTTCCAGACCTGACACGTCCCTTTTTTTGAGCGTCAGTCAACTCAGTCAAACAATTTTTTACAAAGGTATGTATAGGTTCGTTGCCAACACGAAAAAAAAAAAACAATTGATCATACGCAAGTCTATGTCAAACTTAAAAAAAAATAGGTTACCTTGGTTTGGACTTGCATATTTACTGTCAACCTCGAGATGCCTGAGTTTTTTCTAAAATTGTTTCAGGTTATGTAACTCTTTTTAAGATAACATGATATCATAGATAGATGTCGCATGTGTAGGTGTACATTGAAAGTGCTCCTCGAAAAATTAAAGAAAAACCCAGTTTAAATTATTTAAAAATTATAAAAAACTGTGCCTAGTGCTTTTTTGAAGTGACTCTCTTGTAAAAATATAGACTTTACTCAAAAATTATGGCTACAGGGACAAGAAAGAAGATAAAGGATGGCGTGAGTCAGCAAGTTGACAGTTTGACGGAATCGGTGGATAAATCGCTCAAGGAATTACGCCAGGAATTAAGCCAACTAAAAGAAGGCTCTTCAGAAAACCCGCAAGTAAACCAAATTATTGAAAAAATTAACTCATTTGAGCAACATTTCAACTCATCAATAAAGTCCATAGTAGGCGAAATTAAAAAGATGTCTAGTGAACAAGGCAGGCTCTCGGCCGAAGTAAACGTAAACATACAGTACAGGTTAAACAAAAAACTACTGATTAAAGGTGTAAAGGAAACCCCCAGTGAAAATCTATGGGAAATATTTCAGGATATTTCCGAAAATAAATTAAATTGTAGCATCACAAAAAATGATATAAGTTGTATATACCGTATGGGTATAAAAAAACCAAATACAAGTAAGTCGAAAAAAAACAACAAACAGAAGCCGCCGGCCGATCGCATGATTGTAGTTGAATTTCTGCGTGAGTGGCAACGCGATGAATTGTTTACAAACAAATCGAAATTAAAAAATAGTGGTGTTATGATCGTAGAAATGCTCACAAAAGTTAATTACAATCTGTTTACTAAATGTCGTGAAAAATATAAACAAAAATGTTGGACTAATAAAGGTAAAATTCTTGTTGATTTAAATGGAACCATAACACAAATAACACATTTTACAGACTCTGAAAATAATGAAACTGAATAGGTTGGGTTTATTTTTATTATAAGTATTTTATAAGTCAAATTAGGTTAACTATTTTTTCTTTATTAGATTTTTTTTTTATATAAATTTTGCTTTAACGAAGCATAAATTCATTATTATGGGTTTGTATACTAGTTTTTTCTCTATATATATTTTTTTATTTATAAATATTTGGTTGCACATTTTAGTGTTATTTACCTGCATGCAGATCCTGCATTTCTTTTTATGCAGTTTATTTTTAATTTTTAATTTTAAAATATATTGTGGGAATTTAGTATTACGTGTGTACGTATAATATATATATATTTTTTTTTTATAACGTAATTAACAAAAAGAGGAATACCTTTTGTACAGTACTTGCTATTGTCTTTTTCTATTATTTTTTTTTTTTGTGGATCAATACATTTCTATATTTACATATTTTTTATACATTTGTATATAGGTAAAGATTATTTTTGTAGATAGATACACAAAGATGAGAAAAAAAACATTTTCAATATGTCATTTTAATATTCGTTCATTATTCCCAAAAATTGATAATTTTAGAGAAATTGTTTTGAGTAAAAAATTTTCTATTGCAACCGTTTCAGAAACACATCTTAACCCTAGCATCTTATCGGATGACTTATCAATAGATGGTTATAATTTAATACGTTTGGACCGCCAGGGTGCCTGTGGAGGGCTTGCTGTATATATACATAAATCCATAAAATATAAAATATTACCAAGTAGTTCAGCAATAGAGCAGCTTTGGGTAAGTGCCACTATTTTTAATAAAAAGTTTTTAATTGGAACTGTCTATAGGCCTCAAAGAAACGCCAATAATTATAATAATAACAAATATAAAGATTTTATTTCTGTTTTAGAACAAACTATTGATAACTTTTCATTGGATTTCGACACTTTGCTTTGTCTAGGCGACTTTAACATCGATCAATTGGAAGTTGACAGCCCTGCAACCAAACACCTACATGAAATGTTAAATAACTTAGGTTTAATGCAAATTATAGATTCGCCTACCAGAACTACAGGTAGTACCGCCACTATAATAGATTTAATCTTAACATCAGATAATTCCGTTATTACTGAGAAAGGAGTTATAGATATGCATGATCTCTCTGATCATGACCTAGTATATTGTAAATTCAAAAACTTAATTAGTATTCCTCCTAAACAAATTAAATATAGGGACTATAAAAATTTTGATTACAATCTATTCAACAGAGATTTATCACAACTTCCAATTTATCATGTTACGGAGCTAGATAATGTTAATGATAAAATAAATTTTTTGAATTCATGCCTACTTGAACTTTTTGATTTACATGTTCCCTTAAAAACATGCACAGCTTTTAAAAAATTCTCACCGTGGGTATCTGAAAATACTAAACTTCTTCGGTTAGAAAGAGATAAAGCATTAAATAAATGGAAGAAAAACAAAACTGATTTAACGTGGAAAGACTACACGCAATTAAGAAATTCAGCAAATGTTATTAATAAAACAGAAAAAAATGCATATTATTTAAATAAATTCCAAAATCTCAATTCAAAAGCACGTATTATAAATAGTTCCAGTGTTCCAGATATACCCGAGGAGCTACAGGACCCTAACGCTGTTAATAGTTTTTTTATTAACTCTATCCCCCCGACTAATGCAGCAAATAAACAAAAAATAATACAATTTTACAAAAACAATTCACTAAAAGACTTTGTATCTCCTTTTAAATTTAAGACTGTCAATGATGATTTAGTTAATAGGGTTATTAATGGCATTAAAACAAAGGCTACGGGTATAGATGGAATAAATATAACTTTTTTAAAAATGTGCTGTCCTTATATAACTCCGATAATTACTCATATTGTAAACTTCTGCATTGAAAATAGTATTGTTCCCCAATGTTGGAAACAGGGCCTAATCAAGCCCATACCCAAACATTCAAATCCCACAGAATTCAAAGACTTAAGACCAATATGTATTTTACCTACCCTGTCTAAGGTATTCGAAAAAGTAATTGAAATTCAGCTGCGGAACCACCTTGATCAAAACAATATTTTACCTACTTGTCAATCTGGATTTAGACCTGGCCATAGTTGTGCTTCTGCTCTAATGAACATCACAGATGATATCATTACAGCACATGACTCTGGTAAGGCAACAGCTTTGTTACTGTTGGATTTTAGTAGAGCATTTGATACTCTAGATCCAGATATTTTATATTCAATTCTAATTTTTATAGGACTTGACCAAGTATCTGCGTCGCTAATTTTAGACTACTTAACCAATAGGGAACAAATGGTTATTATTAACGATATTATGTCTGATCCTATACAGGTACCGTCTGGCGTGCCCCAGGGGTCTATCCTGGGCCCTCTGCTTTATATTATTTATACGTGTTATTTTTATGCATCGATCGAATTTTGTACAGCTCACTTTTACGCTGATGATACTCAATTTTATTTAAGCTTTAACGTCTCTGACTTGAATAATGCCAACAAAAAACTAAATCAGGATATAGCTAAACTTATTTCCACAGCTAAAGATCATAGTTTGTCAATAAATGCTTCAAAATCATCACTAGTAATATTTTCGAAACAGAACTCATACGAATACATAAGGTCAAATTTAAATATTACAGTAGAGGGTGTACGAGTGCATTGCGTTAATGAAGCAAAAAATCTTGGAGTTGTTTTGGATAAAGATTTGCGGTTTAAAACTTATATTAATACCACTATAAAAAAGGCTTATTCATCTCTTAAAGTAGTGTACAATAACAGACAAATTTTACCTAGAAACCTCAAAAAAACCTTGTGTGAAAGCCTCGTACTTTCAAGATTTAACTACTGCGACACTCTATACCATTTTTGTATTGATGCAGCTGACTCAAAAAGAATACAGAAAATACAAAACTCGTGCATACGTCTTATTTATGGACTGCGTAAGTACGGGCACATATCACAAAAATTTGCTGAAGCTAGGTGGCTTAAAATGTCAGAGAGGCGAATCTTTCACTCAATGAAATTATTTTTTAAGGTTATCTGTTTAAAAGCCCCGCAGTATCTACATAACAAAATACGTTTTCGCACTGACGTCCATAATATTAATATAAGGCATAGAAACATTTTAACCATTCCAAAACATAAAACCGCTTTTTATGAAAGAGGATTTTCTTATAACATAGCCATTTATTACAATAAGTTGTCTGATGAATTCAAAACAATGACTTTGGACGGTTTCTCTAGAAGGTTTAAGGCTTTTCTTCTAAACAAAAGTATTGCCAATATTGGAAATAATGTTAACATTTTCTAATAAAACTATATAACATTTAATTTTGATTTTTTATATGTTTTTTCTTGTGTATCTATCAAAGCAAAATATTTATTATAATATTTAATATCTATCTATTATTATTAGTATTCATTATAATATTTCTTTTTCCTTTTTTTTGGCTGTGCGGAAGAACAGGCGTTGCTTTTATTTAATGAAACTTATTAATTAACTAATTGTAAACAAAACCAACAAGCTGAGCCACAGCCATTTTACCTATACATGTAAGCTTATTGATATGTATTATTTTCTATTTTTTTTTTGGTAAATAAATGTTTATTTAATTTAATTTAATTAATATCAAATCCCTTTCTTTTACGTTTATCAACGACAAAAAACTGATTTCCATAAAAAATCTGTCGGTTTATCTATCTGTCTGTATAATCGAAAAAAATGTGACCCCAATACTGTCCTGCTAAGACAAGTTGTCCTATCTGCAAATTAGATGTTTTAAGGTATAACCAGTTTTATTGTTTTTGTTTGCACTTTTTTAAAACATGTTTAAATAAATATGGCGTTGGGTTCTGCTTTATTTTAAATCAAAAATACGTGATTTCCTTTGAAAAAAAAACATTTTTTTTATTAGAAAAATAAATTGTCATACTAAATGCATTTGTTCTATCTAAGAAAGTTAGTTACAAAATTATCTAGTAAGTCCAATCAAATTACTAAGATCTGTAAAGTTAGTCCCAGTCCTGACTTATTCGTCTAGTAAATACTAGTTAGGACAATTTTATTTAGAAAACATTGAAAATTTTCCACATAGGACAAACATCTTAGGCTAATTTTTAGGATTTGGGTTTTAGATAGAACATTTCTTTTTAGTAGGCACATGGGGCTATTGTAAAGCAATACAACTGCATGCTTATCTCAAAAAGTGATTCTTTTTTCAGATAGGACAACTTGTCTTAGCAGGGCAAAATAACTAAAGGACACTTTGGAGTAATATAAGTTTCTTACCCAAATTTTTTAATTCAAAATATTATTTTAAAATTCCAGTATGGAATTCGGCAAAATTTTACAATTTTCTTTTAAGATTCTAGTAGCGCTAGCGGGTAATAAAAATGCGAGAACTATTTTTTAGTGTATGCAGATAATTTTTTGAATTTAAATATCTCGGCTCTACAAACCATTAAATTTAACGTGTGAGGCACCGTTTGAAAGGAAATTTCACGTATTATCTCGTTATCTCCACGAAAAGTTCCCCAAAACCATTATGTGGCTGACGTGACAGACCACTTTTCCGAGACACGTACAAATTCCCTCCTTTTAAATTGTCGACACTGACGAAAGCAAAAAAAGACGAAACATGTTAAATGTCAATTACACACAATTGTGGACGGCAAAATGAGTTTGAAAGAAAGAAAAAAAGTCAAATGTAATTTATCTAAAAGTTGGTTACGCGCCCTACATCTTTATTTTTGGATTAGCATTTTAAGAGTTCATGGAAAGAAACAGTAAATAAGGTCTTATTATATCTCCCTTTACTTTTCTAGTAAAAAAATAATAGTTTGCGATGTTGCCAATAATTATAAGCTTTACATTTTAGACTGAAAACTGACAAACTGCGGTTGGTTTAATTTTTTTTGTTCTTAAACGTCTAAAGTTGTTTAATTTCCCTTCTAGTATAGTGTAAATATTTTTTTTTTAATTTAGAAGATAATTCTATTTTTCTTCGTAAGAAATTTAACACTGCGGCAACCGCATAAAATTCTACTATACACGGTGTATTTGAAATAGCGTCGGAAATTTTAACAGATGATTCTACATCATAAAATATGACAAAAAGTTCCTATAAACATATGTCTAAAAATGCGTCATAAGGGAACTACGCCCCTTTGAAAGTGGCTAAAAAAATCGGTTTTTATTTAATAACTCAGGAACCCTTTGAGATATATAAACGAGGTTTTGCACGTCAACTAATCCTACCAAGGCCCGTTTTTATGTGTTATTTTCATGTACTTATTTCAACCAGGGGTGTGCGAAACGGGGGGGGGTTTATCAGTTTTTTGTCCCAAACTTTTTTCTGTGTAACTTTTTTGCAATTTTATTTCTGAAATATGATTCCTCAGGTCAAAATACATAAAAAAGGTACTCTTGTTGTAATACTGTAGGATTAACCGTTTTCGAGAAAAATTCATTTGAAGGTGGAATTCCACGGTTCGAGGACGAAAAATTAAATACTAAAATGTTGAAAACCAAAATTTTAATGATGCAGGGCGAATGTACATTAAAAACTAAAAAAAACCTCATATACAGGTACTTCCAAAAATCAATCCTAATGGAGCTATGGTCTACTAAATATGCACCATTGTTAAAGGGCTATGGTAGCTTTAAAAGCGTTTTTTCGACCTACATGTATGGAAACTTTTTTTCTTAGTTTTTGATGTAGAATAACATTGCATCATTAAAATTTTGATTTTCGACATTTTAGTATTTAATTTTTCGTCCTCGAACCGTGAAATTTCACCTTCAAATGAACTTTTTTCGAAAACGGTTAATCCTACAGTATTACAACAAGAGTACCTTTTTTATGTATTTTGACCTGAGGAATAATATTTCAAAAATAAAATTGCAAAAAAGTTACACAGAAAAAAGTTTGGGACAAAAAACTGATAAGGCCCCCCCGTTTCACACACCCCTGGTTTAAATAAGTACGTGAAAATGACATACAAAGATGGGCCTTATTAGGATTAATTCACGTGCAAAACCTCGTTAACATATCTTAAAGGGTTCCTGAGTTATTAAATAAAAACCGATTTTTTTAGCCACTTTCAAAGGGGCGTAGCTCCCTTATGACGCATTTTTAGACATATGTTTATAGGAACTTTTTGTCATATTTTATGATGCAGAATCATCTGTTAAAATTTCCTACGCTATTTCAAATACACCCTGTATAATATTCGTCATGTAACTGCAAACTAAATCTGGTAAAAAGTTACTAACTAGAAGTGTGAGGGTCCCTCTCAAAGGAATATTATGGTTGGCATGGTAACAAGCAAATAATACATTTCTAACGCGTTAGAAATGTGTTCAATGGTAATGAGCAACGGGATTTTTCTCATTTCTAGAACTTAACTTTTCACTGGATTTAGTTCGCAAAACTAACTGACAAAAACTAAAATTGTTTTGGGGTTTATTTTTAACTGTGATGTCGCCTTCGCTAAAATTTGAAAAATTAAATCAGTTAAAAATTAAAAACAAGCCGTCAACATAGGTGCCGATTTTTAAAAATTCCAGTGGATCCCAATTTGCTTTCAAATAAAAAAAATAAAATATATAAACTTTTTACTAAATAAAAAAGCTAAAAATATAGTTTAAAAAAATACCTACATAAAGAACATACTTAAAATATGCCATGTCCCCCCATAACTTTTTTTGTTTTTAAATATATATTTACATGTTTATATGTTTATGTTTATGTTTGTTTTTTAACCTCGTACTATTCTACTTAATTAAGCATCCCCTAAGTCCAGGACTTGTGTGGGCTAGTAGTAGAGGGAACCACCAGCTTTAATTGACTTTCGAACCAATATACCTAGGGAGTACGCCTTCGCCAAATTTCAATTATTAATTAACTGACAAAGGCAATCGGCACCAGTGAGGTTTGAACTCACGATCATTAGCTCAGTGTCAATGCTATATCGATGCCTTAGACCGCTGAGCTAAATCTCCCACATCAGTAATGGTTTCTAAAAATCTCGAGTTTATCAGACTTTTCCTTATATTTTATTTTTTTTTTGAAAAGTTATAACCCCTATAACTTTTTATTTTTGCAGGTTTGGGACGAATAATAAATTATTGGTGAAAACTTTTTTTTCAATTTTTTTCCATTTTTTTTGTATACTTCTTTTGTTTGCAGAATATTTTTTTATTGTGTATACATATTTATCTATCTCTGAATAGAGCAGACTGTGGTTTTATTGATCACGTAACATATGCTTAGATTTTCACTATAAATGCAGGAACGTCTCCCGGCCTTCCTGATTATTCCTGCGGTGTACCCAGGACGAATTTATTAAATAGTTAGGCAACTATGCATAACGTAGCTTCGGTAATATTAATATTCAATATATGCGACAAGAATATTAATTCAAATATTGATTTTATTAAAATTATGGGGAAGCGATTAAATTTAAATTACAATTAACTTTTTTAAGACAATTTTTAAATTAAGGGCCGTCGAGAAAAAATCCGACTCTGGGATAAGCTTCCTCCGCACGGTCCTATTTAAACCAATTAATCCAACGTACATTTTTATGATTTTTTAATTCAATTTTTGTTTTCAATTTAACTTTTTCGATGTGGTTGGGTGTAGGTACTTCAAGTAAGGTAGGCGAGCCAATTATTGCCATGGTCCCAATTTTGCCACCCCCTTCTTAAACTCGTTAAATTGTTCCCTGTGTCATAGATGGGACGTCAGTAAATCTATTATATCGAAAAAATGCCTGTAAATATGATATATCTGTATCCAGTTAGTTATTGTGTACACTACAACGCAGTTCGTGTTTCGTGTTCTTCCACTATAAAAACTTGTACAATTGTGCTAACTGTTGCAAGCTGAGTAGCATAGAGTATTACAGTGCAAGAACGTAATAAGGTAGGCACAAACATGCACTTTCAAGAACGCTTTGACATAGAAACATAAAATTTGAAAAACATTTTCTCTACTAGAAAATCTTTGTTCCAAATTTCAAGTCTCTGGGTCAAAGCGTTCTTCAAATATAGTAGTGTAAGTTGTTTTGCAACTTGCTTGCGACTTTAATTTGACTATATTGCCAAGCGAAGTAGTTGACAAAAAAAATGACGAAAACAAAAACCAACAAGAAAAGAAAGTAACGAAGAAATCCGAGAGTTTTAAATCTTGGTTCTGATTTTTATACAAAGAGATTTGCCAGGCCGATATGAGATTAGTTTCTTAATTTTTTTGTACTCTGGCAATCTTTTTTAAAAGCAATAATATTTTTGTTGGAAGCTCTTGAAATAGTTTATTTTTTACTCCTGCATATTTTTATTGTTAATGCACTGAAGTTACAGGTTACAAGTAAATTTGAAAAAAAATAAATGTCTTAACGTGGCAATATTTGGCTCACTTACCCTACTAGTAATTCTGAATATTCAGATAGTTTTTAACATTCCCAATTGTATCTAGTAGCCTAATAAATATAACATGATGGGGCTTTCACTTTCAGATATATTGGAAAAGTTACACCACCGCAAGGACGGGGAATCCTATAAGCTCTCCCACAACTAGGGAAGTCTTATCTAGATATCTCTTGTGGAAATTATTTGTACATTGACCTACTTTTTGATTACATAGAAAAAAATTGGTTTCATTTTTATTTTACTTTCTGCAAGACTTTCCTTGCGTTAGTAAAAAAAACTATTGCTTTTTTTTACGTTTCTGGACGTTTTATATCCAAAAATTATGATTTCCATCAAAAAAAAATCTGTCTGTCAGTCGGTCGGTCTGTGTATCCGGGAAATTTGTGACCACGATAACTCAAGAACGTTTTGGGCTAAAGACTTCAAATTTGAACCATAGGTTGATTATCCAAAGTTCTAGGCTGAGATTATTTTACGAAAAAACGCGAAAATATATAAATTTTTTTTTAAATATTTTTAGTTTTTGATTTTAATGAACCTAGGTCTATGGAGGTAAGTATTATTTCGTTGGCAGCAGTATTTCCTTATGTTAACATAAGGTTAGTTTGTGTAAAATTAACGAATTAACTAGGAATAAATGTAACTTTATGTATGTACTGCGCATGCTTAAGTATAACTGAAACTTGATTACGCACGCGCATTGTAGTTATATTGTTTTGGAACCGTTAAAAAAACTCAATTAGAGGAAGCAACTCAGGAAGCAACATTTTGTGTCACCAAAAATGTTACTTTTTAAAAGGCTATTACTTCTTTAATGTTAACTTTAGGTCTTTCGGTAAAGAACACTTTTTTGCTTAATTTTAAATAAAGAAACGCCCTGCAGCATTAAAATTTTATTGTATTTTTTCTCCATTCAATATGTCTACCTTTACAGGGCCGTATCTCCCTTAGGGATTATTTCCGGACATTTTCTTCATTCTGTGTTGGATTTTAATGTTTTGTGATGCATAATCATCCCCTTTATTTTTTGCTAAAAGACTACAAACACCTTGTAAATTCAAGTTTAAACTTCAGTGCACTTTTTCAGTGTAAATTAGCACATAAATTTTTGATGTGTGCCAATCTGACGTTAGAAATTGACCTAAATGCGTCTGAAAGAATGCTCATAGACGATTCTAGTCTTGAAAATCGTAAATTTAAACTCTCAGTAAGCAATATTGACGCATTATTTATAAAGCTTCCAGAAAACGAGCCTGAAAATGTCGAAATAAACTATTGTTTTCAGCGTAATGAAAAAAAGAACAGGTCGGATGCACTAATGGCTGAAAAAAGCAATTAGGGAAGTGCATTCCATGAATTTTTCCCTTTACTGAAATATTTTCATGTAGGGGAGAGTGGGTATGTTTTGACCAGTGGGAGGATTCAACCATTTGATTTTATTTAAAAACTATTTAAATTTTGCGTGCTTCCAGTAGTGCCAACTAATAAGTTTAGTGGCTATAGTGCCTAGTTAAAGTTTGGTCAGATTCGGAAAGGTCTAAGAAAATGACGAAAAAATTTTTTGTGAAATCAGGTAAGGTTTTGGTTCTACATTTTTTCATTGATATTTTTCTAGTGGTAAAATCTATTCAAAAATGGTTTTATATGACCAAACAAGTGTTTTATTGGCTTCATTTTCATGCACTGAATGAAACTAATTCGTTTATTCTACCGGGTAGGATCCAAACCACTGGATGGAACATTCGAAAAATTAAAATAATATTAAAAATCCAATCCGTTTTTTAGTTTTCCAATATACTTTTAATATTGGTTCGTATTTTCAGATTACCTGCTACTTACTAGGTAGTTTTGTATTGTTTTTTTTTTATATTAGTTAAATAGTTTCTGGTTCCTTTTAATATTAGTCTAAGTAATATTATTTGTTCATGTTCTAGTTATTTTTAATAAAACATTAATAATTTTTGGTTCATTTTAATGTTGGTTCTATATTTTTATAACTATATTAGAACTATATTATAAAGTTTTAATAATAAATTTTAAATATTTTAATAACATTTATAATTTTATTCACCCTGCTTTAATCATCCCCACCATCTGGTTGAAACCTTCCACCCTAGAGGGATGTTTCAACCAAATGTAACTATTTTTATTTTAATTTATAAAACTAATTATTCTCTTAATTAATACAACATGTACCTACTATATTATTTAATAGAAAACATATTAAACTATAGATTGGTATAAAAAAATAAAATAAAATAATTTATTAAATATTTTATAAAACGATTTAAACATTAAGAGGTCGAAACATCCCCACTCTCCCCTAATTTCAATTAGAATTAAAAAAAAATGAACTGAAAATAGTACGGTTCCACTGCACATACTTTCTAGCGAAAATTTTATCGGCCCATTTTGAGATTTTGATTATTTTGTTGTTATTTTTATAATTATTCACAGGCACACAAAAATGGGTCTGTTTCCCCAGATAATCATTTCTATAAGTTTTTGGGGTTGCTGAATCCGAATAAGGGGATTGTTCGACTAGGTCAGGTCGCATTTCGTTTCAAACCTCTTAAAAATCACTTTTTTAACATTGGCAACGAGTACAACAATGATCACTTTTTTGTACGGCGTACAACAATGAACACATTTGATACTGTAAAAAATAGATCACTTTTATCTAGTGTGTTCAGTTATAAAATATTAACATTTTAGTTGTATTTTTAATACTGAATGTTATTTGTTAATACATATTTTTTATTTATATCGCCACCATTGGTATTTAATATTTTACTTGTGATATTAAATACTGCAATGTGTGTATTGTATACAAAATGTTTTCATACTAACATACAGACCGTGCTGGTACATTTGGATCCCCACGTAACATGTGTTTATTAATACTGTAACATTTGGTAAATTATATCACAGTTATAGTTTGGTATACTTTAAGTTGTAGTTGTTGTGTTATTGATCTAGTTTAAAGTATGTTACAGTATTTAATAAAAAAACAATCGGTAAATAGTACCAAAATTTTGATTAGTAATAATACAGAGAAAAGTGTGTAATTCTGTGTGGTTTCAATCTTTATATTATTACTAATCAAAATTTTGGTATTATTTACAGATTGTTAATTTTTTTGAATACTGTAACATACTTTAAACTAGATCAGTAATACAACTTAAAAACGACTTAAAGTATACCATACTATAATTGTGATATGCTTTACCAAACGTTACAATAATTTTTACTATAACATGCTAGTATTAATAAACACATGTTGCGTGGGGATCCAAATGTACCAGCACAAGTTAAGTATTAAATACCAATGGTGGCGATATAAATATCATAACAAATAAAATTTAGTTTTAATATTACAATGACATTTTCTGAGTGTACGCTTGAAGAATTTATTGATTTTTGTTCATCAGTAAACTACCCATATTTGGGACAGTAAAGAAAAACTAGGAAAAACCCTAAATTCCCTAAATCCTCTAAAAACCTTAAGTTTAAAGTTTGGTTTCGATATGTCTGGACAAAGGGACGGACATCGAAAAATAAATTTTTCGGTATGGATAAACTATAAAACGGATAAACACAAGAAAATGCGAAAAACTGTTTTTTTTTTTTTCATAACAATACTTTGTTTTTCATAAGGTTTTTAATAATAAAAAGTTCTAGCACGTCAGAAAAAACATTCTTTGACCTAATTTGGTCTCATCAGCTCAGTGTATCATATGCAATTGAGAATACACGTGCTGTGAACCAAATGAACTTGAAACGAGGCTGTTCACATCTTTACTATTAGCTTTCATTTCATTGTTCTATTTATCCGATAAGCCACAAAAAGTTTGAATTTTTATATTATTATGCAATAATTTTATGACGTAGGCAAAGCGAAATTCGCATCTGCAGTATTGGGAAGCCATAAATTTTATGTAAAATTACACGGTAAGGTTATTTTACATGTAATTTGTTTTATATGTGATTTATCCAGGTGAAATTACGTTTTCATGTAATAACACTCAGCGTGTAACATAAATTGGTTAAGATTTACATAAAATCTAAAATTCTACGCGGCTGCGTGACTAGTGAAAAAAATATTGTTACTTACCTTTGTTAACAACAAGAAAAGTATACTTTCCACGTTTTTCTGAAATCTTGACGATTTTAAAGTAAATCACTTAAGTTTAAAATCGATTGCCTTTGCCTGTTTACAAGTAAAATAGGTAACTTTTATGATTTTTAATTTGTTTTAAAAATGTAAAAATTATTACAGTTAATTAAAAAAACACTTATTGTTTAAGTTCTTATTATCACTAGTTAATAAAAATTGGATCGTTAACATAAGTTCTAGTTAAAGCTTTTTTACGTATACTTAAGAATTTAACGATTTTTAATAAATATAGGTACTTTTTATTGAAAACTTACTCTTATTGCTAAATTATTATCTTTTTTTAAAGCTTTTATAAACTAAACTTAAATATATTATTAAATTATTTATTACCTACTTTTAAAGGGGTTTTTGAGTTATTGTACGTATATTAGTGACCGAAAACAACACTAGCCTGTGCAACAATTACTATGAAACTTAACCTTAACCTTAAACTTAAATATTTGATTGTCCCAAGTTAATTCTGTTCACAACACTAGGTATAATAACAAGGTTTAAGTATTAGTTAACAAATGTATAGGTTTTATTCAGTATAATATTGCTTTTGTGCTTTAAAATCTAGTTATGTTCGTTCTAAAAAGGATTGTTTACGTTTTAGTTTCGGGGTTTAACGGTAGAGGGTGAAAGTGTGCAGGAGAAGTTTGGAAATTAAGGACTATTGATTGGTCTTTCCCAGGGGCTGCGGAATCGCTTCTGCTAAGATTAAGGGGTTTGAAAAACATGTGGGTCTGAAAATTAATTTATTTTAAAATAAAACTTCTCCTATAGGGATAAAACAGCTCAGAAAAAAACGGCTAAAAAAAACAGCACAGACAAAAATAGCGCAGAAACAGGGCGCATTTAAAAATAGAGCAACGTTTTTATTATCCGTGTCTTGCGAAAATGTACTAAAAAGTGAGGATCATACCAGTTCGGGTGCGATTCGCGTAACTCCGTCTGAGGGGAATCCCTTACACGAGAGCAGCAAAAAACGTTTTAGGTATTAGTCACTGCAGTCCAATTCAGGCACAGATAATAGCGTGAAAAAAATTAGCTATAAAAAATACAGTAGAAGCGCCTTCGCCAAATTTGTAAATTTTCAGGATTTTACTTTAGACTCGAAAGTTTCGAGCGACCTCAAAGAGAAGAAAGTATTGATAAGGGGCTGTCCATATATTACGTAACGCGCCTAGGGGAGGGAGGGGGTCAGATAAATTGTTACAGTTTGTGACAGCGGGGAGGGGGGGGGGTCTAGGTAAACGTTACGTAACGGAATTTAATAAATTTAATGTTTATTTCCTAAGCTTGGCAGATGTATTTTTATTTCAACATAAATTACTATTTAGTGGCCCATAATTCCCCTTTTCACACAAAAATTGACGAAACTATGCATATTTAAATAATATTGTAATCAGTAAAAAAACTGTTGACATTGATATTAAAAAAAAATCTTACGGCCCTGTTCTTGCGTGATCTTGCCGATGAATCATCGGCGATGATACATTTTCGCGCGGAATGTGTACTCACAGAACACCAATGTGTGTACTATTTTGTGTACCTGTGCATAAACAATATACGTGTTATTTGTGACACACAGTGTAAAAAGAGGTACCTAGTATTTTTTCCCTGTGTGATATTGATTATGAATATTTTTTTAAAGTTTGAGTGATTTTTTCGTTTAAGTACATTAAGTGCTATATGTATTATTATAATAAATATGTATCATTTTTACACTTTTTACCGTCTTGCATTATGCGGAATTCTGTATCAAGATATGTTAGAAAAAAAATAATTTTTTTTATATTGTTACCCGTTACACAGGGGGAGGGGGGGTGTTGGTAAATGTGACAGTTTGTTACACAGTGGGGGAGGGGGTCAATTTTTTTGAAAAATTGCGTTACGTAATATATGGACAGCCCCTAAGGCAAAAAAAGTTTTTCAATTTTTGATAGATTTATCCGTTTTAAGGTCTATTCATTACGAAAAAAACGATTTTTTGAAGCCCGTCCGTCGCGACGGACTGACACGTTGGTCCGGAGACCCATGCATAGGTACCGTTTAACAGATCAAAACCAAAACTAAAACTTGAAGTTTTTAAGGGATTGCTCAGAGATATTTTTATTAGTTTTTCTCTACTTCCCCAAATAAGGGTAGTTTATTAATAAACAGAGCCCGGTGCGAGCTATTTTTGTTATTTTTTTTTAGCTTTTATCATCGATACCTACACTGGCTTTTCGTTGTAAAAAATTGAGGACAGCCTGTCGAAAAGAATCTTGCGGTCGCTTCTAATCAGTGTTAAAATTATGCTAGGCTTATGAACGAAAGAACAGCAGCTCTGTTCTTGACCATTCGCAAAATAATTCGCATACACTGTTGCTAAGGAAGCTAATATGTGATTGGTTGTACCACAGCAACTGCGTATGCGAAATATTTTTGCGAATGGTCAAGAATAGAGCTGCAGCTCTTTTTTCAAAAGGTCTGCTAATGAACAAAAATAGAAAAATTCGAATTTCCTAAAAATGGCTCTAACAATTTTGCTCATTTGTTTTTACGTTATTACAAATATAACATGTTATTAGGCTACTGGTTTTCCCCGAAAAAATAACTTAAGGGCCCAAATATTTTTTTGCAATTTTGGCCAAGGAGTCTTAAAACTTAAGGTTTACTTTTTCATAATCACCAGAAATAAATGCAAAAAGTCCAAATAATTTTGCTCATTTATTTTTACGTTATTACAAATATAACATGTCATTATGGGAGAATTAGCTCAGCGGTCTAAGGCATCGATATAGCATTGACACTGAGCCAATGATCGTGAGTTCAAACCTCACTGGCGCCGATTGCCTTTTGTAGTTAATTAATAATTGAAATTTGGCGAAGGCGTACTCCCTAGATATATTGATTCGAAAGTCAATTAAAGCCGGTGGTTCCCTCTACTACTAACCCACACAAGTCCTGGACTTAGGGGATACTTAATTAAGTAGAATAGTATGAGCTTAAAAACAAACATAAACATAAAAAAAACATTAGGCTACTGGTTTTCCCCGGAAAAATAACTTAAGAGCCTAAATATTTTTTTGTAATTTTGGCCAAGGCGTCTTAAAATTTAAATCAAGGGTTACTTTTTCATAATCACCAAAAATAAATACAGACTTATATGAAAATAACCACAAACTAATCAAATCTTAAAAGTTTTGCGCGAGAAGAAAAAATAAATACCTTGAACGGGGTATTTAATAACCTAAAACACCAACGAATGGTTAAGCGCTTGTAAAAATATAGCCCGCATTTAATCTCGCTATACCCATATCTATTTTGTGGTGAAAATGCGAAATTTTAATTAAAATTTTAATACATTTCTTTATGACGCTCGAGCGCTCTACAAAATCCAAAATTAATACACACCATAAAATTTATTACCTTTAAAATCGATCGAGTGTTCAAAACGATACAGTTTTCAAAATTTAATATTAACAGAGCCGTATTAAGTCTATATTTATTTTAAATGGGTAAATATCTTTCTCCAATGACATATTTTGTGTAATTCATACAAAATTACTTATTATTGTATATTTTTAAATTTCTTTTTCTTTTTTAGCAACCAAATTAATTCACCAAGTACTGACACTGATAAATAAAAGTTTTATTTGTTTATTATAAAACTGTCTAATTTAAAAAACATGCCGATAAGCATTAAAATTTCTTAAATGTAAGAATAATAAATAGTACGCGAACCTTGTTTTTAGTGCACAAGTGTTTTTTTTACGAGGCTGAGTAAAAAAAGCCCTCGATGTGCACTGAAATGGTTTGTGTCGAGGTGCGCATACTATTTTTCCTACGACCTAACACATAAACATCCAAAAAATGCAAAAAATTATCTTAAAATTGGTTTGTCAATTTGAGGTTGTGTTTGACGTTTACTAATTTTTTGAGAGCAGATATTTAAAATCAGCTAATCAGCTGATGTCACTTTCCAACCATAGACAATAAAAAAATACTAAGTATTTATATATAATAAATCTCATATAATAAATCTCGCATTCTCAAGTGGTAAAATACCTGTACAATGGAAAGAGTCTGTAGTTACACCAATTCACAAAGCTGGAGAGAGAACAAATCCAACAAATTACCGGCCAATCTCAGTTATAAACAAGTTTGCAAAGATATTTGAGCAGTGTCTCAAAAAACGCTTATATGAATATTTATTAAAGCACAATATACTGAATGCAAATCAATATGGCTTTAGAATTGGTGTAAGTACAGAACATGCAGTTAGTGAATTTACCAGTACTGTAGTACAGAGTCTAAACAAAAATAAAAAATGTCTTGCAATATTTTTAGACCTGGCCAAGGCTTTTGATACGGTAAATCACAAAATATTATTGAAAAAGTTAAACTTACTGGGAATTAAAGGAATTGCTCTAGCGCTATTTCGCGACTATCTCTCAAATAGATCGCAGCAGGTCAAACTAGATGGAGTTTTAAGTGACCCTTTAACGGTCCAAACAGGTATCCCGCAAGGAACAGTACTGGGACCGTTATTGTTCCTAATTTATATAAATAGTCTACTTAATTATATTAAAAACTGTACAATATTATCGTACCCTGATGACACAGCTGCGATATTTGAGGGAGAGTCGTGGGAAAGCGTCTATGAAAAGGCCCAAGAAGGATTAAAACAAATACTTGACTGGCTTAATTTCAATTCCCTGAGCCTTAATATATCTAAAACCAATTTCCTCACTTTTTCCGTTACAAGTGTTGATCAACCTGCAATGAAAAAACTTTATATTCATAAGAACAATTGCACTAACTGTGACTGCCCCTACATTAAAAAAGAAAATTCAGTTAAATACTTAGGTGTAAAAATTGATCAACATTTGCGATGGGATGAGCATGTTGGTGTTTTGATTAAGAGGCTCAGGGGACTGATACCTATATTCAGTCAGATAAATACATTTTTAAGTGAACAAAATAAAACTACCGTATACTATGCCTTGGCTGAGTCAATGATAAAATATTGCATTTCAGTTTGGGGTGGTCTAAATAAAACCACACTTAAATTTCTAGAGGTCGCGCAGACCACCTTACTTAAAATATTGTTTAATAAGGGCCGAAGATACCCAACTAACTTGTTGTATAGCGAGCCTGGTTTTCTTGACACACGCGAGCTCTTTACTTACTACACTCTTATCTGGGTAATTAAAAATAAAATAAAATTTGAAACTGCACAACTTGGCTCGACAAGAACGGGTGCTTTTGAGAAATTGTTGGTTCCAAAGTGCAAGACATCATTTGCTCAAAGGTTCAATTATTTTTTGGGGCCTAAATTATATAACAGTCTACCAGAAACTTTAAAAAATATCCCACTCACAACAAAGTTGAAGCGTGAACTAAGGTTATTTACGAAAAATAATAGCATTTCGCTTAAAGGTATAATTAATAATAATATATAGGTCATGTTTATAACAATAACAATTAGTTATCAATTATTTTCTTTACCTGTTTGTCTCCATTACTCTGTTTTTGTCTGTTTACTTCTATTTTCTTTCCTCGCACACACTATTCACTAGTTTTAATTTTTGTTTGTTATTTTGTTAGTCTTAAAATTTAGGTTTAGTTAATAAAATGTATACTTTCAGATTTCACAAAACGGGCTTTGCCTAGCGTGAAATAAATGAAAAATATTATTGTAAGTTATAATTTTAAATACAGTTAATTGAATTAATTGAATTGAATTTAAGCAAAAATTAAAATTTTAGGTTGTTTGCTTTCTCTTTGGAAGAAAATAAAAATATAAAATTTAAAAAAATATCGCGGTAAGTTAAACTTAACTTCTTAGTACGTCTCTGTCCTCATACATTTAAAATATCTAGTTAACTTATCTTTTATTGGGAATTTAATAACTTTTTGAAGTATCTAATTATGATTTTATGAGGAATAAATTTCATATATTGACACAGCCTACGCCAGTAGTAAAAACTTGAAAAATTGCTTATTAAATTTTCCATGTTTAGAATTTTCTGTGAAAATTACCAGGGGCGGATCCAGAAAGTGGTACTGGGGGGGGAGGGTAAAATCCAAAAACTTAACTTTTATATTCTTAAATTAAGAAATAATGTAAGAAAGCCTTAGCACCGCAGGCGAAGATTTTTACAAATTCGATGGTCCATTTTAGTTTTTAAGCAGTCTTTAAAATTACAATTAATTAAATTTAAAATTTCACAAAAACCCAAAATCTCTGGCGCCGCAAGCGAAAATTTTTACGAATTTTACTCTTAAGTTCTACAAAAACTTAAAAAAAATCCTCACATGCGATTTTTATTAATTCCTTAACAGTATTATTACTGAAAATTTCAGAAAAATGCAAGAAAGCTCTAGATCCGCAGGAGAAATTTTTTACGCTTAAGTTATTCAGTCTCAAATAAAAAAACGTAGAAGGCCCCAGTGCCACAGGCGAAAATTTTTACAAACTTGGTCTATTTTAATTTTTAAACAGTTTGTTGTTTTAAATTTCAAAAAAATCAAGAAAGCTCTAGCGCCGCAGGCAATTTTTTTTACGAACTTCAAGTTTTACAATCTTAAATAAAAAAAAGTAAAAAAGCCCTAGTGCAACAGGCGAAAATTTTTACGAACTTAATGATCTATTTTAATTTTTAAACAGTTTTATTATTCAAAATTTCACAAAAATGCGAGAAAACCCTAGTGCCGCAGGTATTTACTTGCTGCTTTTTCTGGGCAGGAGGCTTCTACCTCCCTGATTATATCATGAAAATGCGTATATAGAAAAAAAAAATTCTTACAGATTTTACAATTATTTTATCCTATACCCTATTAATATATAATAATGTATAACAGAACTAAAAACAACTTTGGTTACCAAATGTGTAGCCTTAAAATATACATCCAGAAATTATACTTTCAAAATGGTGGAAGAAAATATATCGTTTACCCTTTTTTCCTGAATATATCTATATTTTATTTTATATACAGGACGCTATAATACATTAAAACAAAATTTTATCAAAAACATTCTTTTATTAATGAAAAAATATGAAAACTTAATGATTTACGAAAATAAATGTGAAAAAAATACAATCAAATTTTTTGTTATAAAAATATATGAGTGGTCTTGTAAAAAGGGACCTAAAGGGAAATAATGTTAGGCATTTTTTTATAATACTATTATTATTATTATAAAAAAATATTATTTCCCTTTATTTATTCGACCTAAGAATACTTTAATATAGTACAAAATGAAATGTAATGCATATATAACTAATTATGATCACAAAAATATAAAGTATAACTTGTTTAAAAAATATAACCATAAAAAAGCTAAATGAACACCAAATGAAGATTAAATTGAATCTTTGGTTTTAAAAACCCCAATAGCACATAATATTTTTCTTAGAGCGTTCTAAGAAGAAAATATTCTTAGAAACTTCTTAGAATGTTCTTGAAACTGTCGTGCTAGGGAAACTGGGATGAAAACAGGGTCATATTTTTTTAAACAAATATAATAGATAATGTACAAAAAATTAACTAGAGCTAAAAAACGTAGGTATCAAACAAATATTAAATATTTTATGATCTAATTCTAGCAACAATTAAGTGGTTATTTTTATAAAGACATTAAAAATACTCTTATTTAGAAAATAATATTTTAAGTAGGTAAATTATAATGAGGTGTAACAAATATTCGTTTTTTTTATAAAAATTACTAAAAGCCTTGGAACATAATATGTAATTTACCTAAAATATTATGTTTCATGAGATGTCCCTTATAGAAGAGAAAAAGATGCAAGTCGCTTGTAAAACAAGTTTACACTACGATATTTCAAAAACGCTTTGACCCAGTGACTTCAAATTTGGAACAAAGATTTTCTAATTAGTAAACAAAATTTGTTCCAAATTTCAAGTCTCTATGTCAAAGATATAGAAATATCGTAGTGTAAAGTTGTTTTGCAAGCGACTTGCATCTTTTTCTCTACTATAATAAAGTTTTAATAAACAATTATTATAATTGGTAGGTAACAGTTTAGGTAACGTTAGATTTTTATAAAATATGATATATCGATAGGCAATAAATTATTGGATCATTTAAAATCAGTAATACAAAAATAACAATAAAAACGGTAGTTTAGAAGCGTATTACATTCTACATCAAAAATATGAAAAAAAGAATTTTTTCATGTAAAATTATGTTCCATTTATAAATCACTTTCACTAAAGATTTGTTACCGTATTAAATTCCAAACAATTTTGTTTATTTGGAACCCTTCGTGTTGCTATATCTCAAAGGTTTCCTGAGTTATTAAATAAAAACCGAATTTTTTAGCCACTCAAAGGGGCTTAGCTCCCTTACGATGCATTTTTAGACATATGTTTAAAGGAACTTTGTCATATTTTATGATGAATTCTTCCCCTTAAAAATTCGGACCCTATTTTAAATACACCCTGTATATGCAAAATTGTTCAGTGGTAACAAATTCTATAGTTTATTTTAGAATTAGATCATAAAATTATCAATCAATCAATATTTTCCAATGTATTTATCTAATCAATGGTCAATTGTCTAAAACTACCATCCAAACCAAACAAATCTTCGTAATTGGTTGGTTTTCCTGGTCTTTTAGACTCGTCAGCCTTGATACTTTCCTGTTCTTTGAACCATGGGGTGTATTCCTTTAGTTTTTCAATCCAGGCATCTAAAAAGTATTTTAAAAAGTTAGTTTTATAATGGAGAAGAAAATATATTATAAAATACTTGTTTTATAAAGCGTATTTGGTGAAGTTTCAATTGGATTTCTTACGGATAAGTCCACCATTGATTTTTAACATCGAATTAGTCGGAGAGGTGGTGACCATTTTTAGGTCATTAATTTCTCCCGGCTGTATTTTATATATGTCTTAAAGGACATTCAAATTAAGCTATTTTCCAATTGCTAGGCCACGGACCCGGTTCCTTTTGGTGCTAGAGCTACAAAAGCTCTGGCAATAAGCCACCAAAAAAACCATTTTTAACCTGCCAAGTCATATAGGTACATTACATTTATTACATTCACATTAAGGTATTTTCATAGTTATACAGAATCATTCTGGGGCCAAGGGGTAAGAACATTCTTTAAAACGTGCCTTTGACATATGTGATACTTAATTTTTTAAAGAAATAAGAATTTATGAAATGACATTTTGAATAAATGAAATTTCTTTAGACTTTTTAAAGCCTTTTACCCATTGGCCTACTGAATTATTGTGTAAAACTGTGAAAATAAACTAATCTAAATGTGATAAATGTAATGTGTTTAACTCGGTAAGTTAAAAATATATTTTACCACCTTTTCGGAGATTCTAGCATCCAAAGGAACCCGAACCAGGACCTGGCGATTTGCAAATAGCTTAATTTGAATTTACTTTAAGACATATATAAAATAAAGCTGGGAGAAAATAAAGAAATAAAAATGGTTACCAGCTCTATATTCAGGCACATTTGTATCAGAGCACTAGATAGGTAGATTTGTTAGAGTAGGTGGGTAGTTTGTGTGGTTCCACAGAAACCACTTTTGTGGTGTGTGTGATAAAAGTACAAAATTTGTCTGAATATTTAATCATCATTATACTTTTCATGGCTCTCGAGCACATACCATGAATATCCTGAATCTTTCCAGCATCCCCACCATATTCTTCTGGGAGAATATCTTTGGGCACATGCTTGTACAAGGATTCGAGATTCGAATGGACGTGAATCCTTTCCTTTATTTTTTCCTTCAGGAATGGTTTTACCCAGTTGATAATGGTATCGACGAAAGGCGAAACATTGACAACATGAACCTAAAAATATGCTAGTTAGCTAGTTAAAAATAAAATAGATAAAAAGCTAGACAACTTAAAAAAAAATTTACAATACCAACGGTATTTTGTTTTTATTATAGAACCCTGGAGGTGTACCTATACTACTAGATTTTTAGGACATTCTTTAATGGTTTCATTATGAAACACATAGAATAAAATATATCTAACCTCCTTAAGTTTGACTGGATAAGCTTCCTGGACACAAACCAAAAACTTCTTAACAATAGCAGGGGTGATTTTCCCAAAATGGTTAGCAGTAGCAACACTGGCATCTAGGATATAGACATCACCAGCAACACCCGTTTCCTCAGCTTCAAGTCTGATGTCACCAATCATAAGAACCACTTTCATGACGTCAGCAATGTTTGGAGTGTCGATATCTTTGTCGATACCTCTCATAACGATGACACGTTTGCCGTCTGGGGTTAGACCTGGTAGTGGAGGAAGGTTTCTAAAAAAAATATAATAACAGTAATAATTTATTAACTAAGTAGTGTTGTGTGCACGACAGCAAAATATTAAAATAGTGCATAATGAGGTATTAAGCACTCTAACACAAACTTTTGGGAATATAAAATAATAATAATTATAATAATAATCATAATTTCTTTCTTACCCTAAGTCTTTAAGTGCTTGGAGTTCTGGTCGCATTACATCTCTGTTGGCAAAAAATTCTGGACAAGCTGCTCTCATTGTAAAGTACATATCCAACTTCCTTTTCGTCTTTTCTAAGGAAAATTTACATCCTCTGAGGAAGGTCATTATACGTTTTTCATCTAAAAATATAATATTATTTAAAATTATACACTGATAGAACAGTAGCGTAATTAATAACGTAATTAGGTTATAGTATACAACAATAAATAGTTGTATATGAGTCAACCACTATATATTGCATAGAATACAACAAAAAAGTAAACGTGTTCGGTATTTACAAACGAGTGCAGTTGTTTGATTTACAACAACAAACTGTCAAGCGATCAGGTTTTTCTTTGTCGGGCAGAAAGCAAGGTAGGCGTGGCTTGCAAATCCGCAAGTTCGAATTGCCGCTCCTTCCTACGTCACGATCCTCGCTTCAAAACGCAGGCAATTCGCCTGACCCCCATTTATTTGCACATGGAAACTACAATACACATGTACATGCTTATCGTTGGGTATACTTATGCACATGAAAATTTTAGCCCAAAATGCCTACTTTCAATATTTTGGTTAAACATTTATTAGAATCAGCTGATTGTTGCCATCTTTATTAATTATCCTTCCTTAAAATACTATTATAGTGACAACAACGTTGTTGTATTATTAAATAATATAAATCTACATTTTTAGATTTTTCTATCAGTGTACAAACACAGAAAAAAAACAAAATTTGAAGAAGTGATTCTGTTTCAAAGATTTTGTAACAGTTTAAATAAACAGAAAATGTAACCCATGGGTCGTGGTAATTACAACTCTTAATTTAAAGCAGTTTAAAGGGACCCCTAAGAGAGGAGTTGCTTGAGAATAGCTTGAATTTGACCTAGATAGAAACTTGACCTTTAGAATTAATTAAATTAATAAATTAATAAATGTTATTAATTTTTTTTAATTCACATTAAGTTTAGTTAAGTTAAGCTTAACTTGAAATTTTGTATTATAATTATTTTCCATAAAAAAAAATAATTTTAACTCACCCCATGTGTCTGGTAGATGGGGTTGCTTGGTTAACCATTCTTTTATATGTTGAAGATCACTATCTCTGGTGTTAACATCCTCGTTGAGTTCTTTCCTGATGTTAATCTGGAGTTCTGGTGAGGGTTGTACCAATAAACTCATTTTAACTAAAAACAAATAGGTATAAACAAACTTTTTTGTATATGGAATTTTGTTAATCTGCAAAAAAATAATTGGGTAATAAAAAGAAACATTGTTTATATTTTTCAGAAAAACTTAGACTCGTTTAAAATATTTTTTAACTATTAAGGGCCACTATTAAGTTTTAAAGAAACTTAAATAAAAGATGGCAACTAGATATTTATACTGAGTATTTAAAATAAGTATACCTATGTAGGTACTAAAAATAATAATACATAGTAGTACCCAATACTAATTTTTCAGAAACAAGTACAATTAAACTTGAAACATATTATTATTATTTTTTTAATTAGTTTTATATGTTTTTGTATTTAATACAATTATCATTAATACTTTAAAACAATAAAAGCCATGGGCCGTTGAGACCTGAAGCGCTAATATATTATTATCATCACTAATACTTCAAATTAAATTATTTTTCACTTTGAAGAAAAATGTTGTACTCATATCCAATTCTTTTTGCCACGTATAGATAATATTAGGCCAAAGTTATTTATAACTGTTTATAGTGTTGTAAATTATTTATTAAGAGCTGTAATGATAGTCTATCATTTATTTTCTAAAATCTTCTATATTATTATTAAAACTTTGTATCTTTGTATATATTAAGTTTAATAGTTCTAATTAGTTTTTGTATTGCTTATTACATACTTATTATGTACGTGTACCTATTAAGAAATAACTTTTTACGATCTAAGATGCTTGAACTTTTGCAATTCAAAGTTTGCTAACACAACATACATACATATATTTATTAAACTATTATTAAATAAAATATTATTTATAAATATATATTAATTATTTTATTCATTAACAATTAAAGAATTACATATGCCCAAAAAAAGAAATGTCAATTATTTTCAACCGCACTTTATTTTTTTTACCTATTTTTGGGCCCTAAAAACTAATTTGACAATGAAAAGTTGTGAGAACTAAAGTCATATTTTTGCCTCGCTAAGCTGAAAGGTCCTATCTGTGTATGTTAAACCTATGTAGATAGGACCTTTAGGCTTAGCACGGCAGATTTATGGGACCATAGTAAAAATACGAAATTTTTCAAATTTCGTTAGATGACGTCACATACAGCCAAATTTTTTAATCTGAATATATCTTGAGCCTTAAGGTACTTTTACCGTCTAGTAAAAGGCCAAAATAAGCACATTTTTAAGATTTTTTTTCTCAGCTCCTTTATTAAATATTCTTACAACAATTTTTTCAAAAAATTTTTCACTGTTTGAGAATACAAAATTTTTTTTTTCAATTTTGATTTTTTTTTTCTAACTTATAGAGGGCTACAAAAACACTTGTCCCATTGCAGACAGTTAATCTCAGGATTGGTAAGTCAGAAACAAAAAATTCAAAAAGTTTCTTGAAGAGTAAGGTTTCGGAGAGGGTAATTGATTAATGAAAAATCGATAAAAAATAAAAAATGACGGATGTTTGAAAAAAAACATTTAAAAAACGACCTCTTTTTCATAGTTTCTTCCTTGCTTTTCTTTTTTTTTTTCGCCAAATTGTGGTAAATAACCTTGCAGGACATGTTAATAAACAAAACGTGCTAAGATTTATTAAAATCGGTTCAGCCAATCCAGAGATTAACTGTCCGCAGTTTGAAAAAAATCGCGTTTAAAGTTTTTAAACCTGCTTGAAGCAAATACGCGCGCGCTCACTAAAAGTTACTATATACCGTTATAACTCTCGAATTACTCAAAAATATTTTGGGAGGCTATTTTTGAAGGTCTAAGGAGTTGAAAAATGTAAAAAAAAACGATTTTTTGAAAATTCTAGACGGTAATAGTACCTTAAATTTTAATTTTGAGTCAAAGGAAATGATGTATTTTTTCCATTGGTCATACAAAAAATAAGCTCCCATTGGGCTAAAATTGGTTTCCATTGTTGTTAGAGTACTTTAATGTGACGTTTTCTGTCCAGAAAATGCCACATTAAGGCTCTCTAATTGTTGTGAAGTAATTCCAATTAAATATTGCAGTTTATATTCAAGAAATTATCAAAGATATTGATCTAAAATGTACTCAAGCAGACCCACAAGTACACCAGCAAGCCCAAAAGCAACAATTAAAAAGCCCTTGAACAAAATTCCTCCAAAATCGAAAACCAAACCACCTCCTGAACCTCCCAGTGAAAATTTGGAGCTCTTTAAATACATAGAACTAGCTCTAATGTATTTAGTTCTTGTAGCAGCTTCAGCAACCGATTGGACTTCGTATGGCTACGTAGGTACTTCGAAGTTTTTGCATCCCCTGGTTATTGGAGACATTTTTTCGTTAGTTATTATACAAGTTATACTAATAATACATTTAAAAGAAAAAGGAAAGGGGGTACTTTATCGAAAATTTTTAGTTGCTGTTTTAATTATTTTGGCAGTGGTTCTTATCAATGGAGCAATACTAGCATTTGCACAAATGCCACGTAAAACTGAATATGTCAGTGTGATTTGTTTTGGATTAACTGCTGGAATAGTATTGCTGGTAGACGGAGTAAAAACAGCTTATCAGTACAAAGTAATGTAAATTATTATTAATTTTAAATATTGTTGTGTTCAAAAAAATAAATAAAAACAATTGTTATTTGTACACGGAAAGAAATTAGTGGGCTCTGCGCTATACATTATAAGATATTTGGTAACAGTGGCAAATTATAGTGATTTAAGCTATAGATTATAAGGGACACAATAACTAATAATGTTAAAAATAAATTGGAAACGATTATATATATTACAGACACGATTATATTTATTACAGGCACTATTATAAATTTACAGAAATTTTATTATATTATAAAAATTATTAGCACGGACAATAATTAAATCTATTTAAGCTATAAATGCCATACTATTTGTTATATTTTATTATTCACTAAACAATTAAAGTATTTCATATAAATTTTTACACTGACTGCCATAATTGTAAGAGAAAGCCTTGTATTTATATAATAAGCGATTATAATTTGCTTGGTATGTGTGTTATAGCGCTCCTAGCTATAATTTTTTTTTCCGTGTATGTGATTTAGAAATAAAAAGAAAATTTTAAGGGGCGATTCTAGGTTCAAAAATATGAAAAAAAAGTTCCTATAAAGGTTGGTCCGGAAATGAGCCATAAGGAGCTACATCTGAAAAGTAGTTTTTATTTTGACAAATTGAAATATACATAGTAACTTAAAAAAAATTAATTAACAATCAAGTAAAATAATAATAACAAATAAGTAACAAAAAAAAAAATAAAAAAAAATAAACTCTTCAAATATATGATTTCTGACCTTCTTGTTCGTAAAATAATATGTAAGCATCCCCTGATACGATGGATGTTGGTGAAATTGAAGATACCCTAGAGTCGTTGTATTCGTGCCATGTGTAATTATAGGGATGTTTACAGTAGGCGGTGTAGTAACCGCTATAAGTGCTACCACTGTGATTTGAAATAGCGTATTATTAATTTGAAATATTGTTGTGTTCAAAAAAATAAATAAAAACAATTGTTATTTGTATGTGATTTAGAAATAACAAAATTTTAAGGGGCGATTCTAGGTTCAAAAATATGAAAAAAAAGTTCCTATAAAGGTTGGTCCGGAAATGAGCCATAAGGAGCTACATCTGAAAAGTAGTTTTTATTTTGACAAATTGAAATATACATAGTAACTTAAAAAAAATTAATTAACAATCAAGTAAAATAATAATAACAAATAAGTAACAAAAAAAAAAAAATAAAAAAAAAAAAACTCTTCAAATATATGATTTCTGACCTTCTTGTTCGTAAAATAATATGTAAGCATCCCCTGATACGATGGATGTTGGTGAAATTGAAGATACCCTAGAGTCGTTGTATTCGTGCCATGTGTAATTATAGGGATGTTTACAGTAGGCGGTGTAGTAACCGCTATAAGTGCTACCACTGTGATTTGAAATAGCGTATTATTAATTTGAAATATTGTTGTGTTCAAAAAAATAAATAAAAACAATTGTTATTTGTATGTGATTTAGAAATAACAACATTTTAAGGGGCGATTCTAGGTTCAAAAATATGAAAAAAAAGTTCCTATAAAGGTTGGTCCGGAAATGAGCCATAAGGAGCTACATCTGAAAAGTAGTTTTTATTTTGACAAATTGAAATATACATAGTAACTTAAAAAAAAATTAATTAACAATCAAGTAAAATAATAATAACAAATAAGTAACAAAAAAAAAAATAAAAAAAATAAACTCTTCAAATATATGATTTCTGACCTTCTTGTTCGTAAAATAATATGTAAGCATCCCCTGATACGATGGATGTTGGTGAAATTGAAGATACCCTAGAGTCGTTGTATTCGTGCCATGTGTAATTATAGGGATGTTTACAGTAGGCGGTGTAGTAACCGCTATAAGTGCTACCTACCACTGTGATTTGAAATAGCGTATTATTAATTTGAAATATTGTTGTGTTCAAAAAAATAAATAAAAACAATTGTTATTTGTATGTGATTTAGAAATAACAAAATTTTAAGGGGTGATTCTAGGTTCAAAAATATGAAAAAAAAGTTCCTATAAAGGTTGGTCCGGAAATGAGCCATAAGGAGCTACATCTGAAAAGTAGTTTTTATTTTGACAAATTGAAATATACATAGTAACTTAAAAAAAAATTAATTAACAATCAAGTAAAATAATAATAACAAATAAGTAACAAAAAAAAAAATAAAAAAAATAAATTCTTCAAATATATGATTTCTGACCTTCTTGTTCGTAAAATAATATGTAAGCATCCCCTGATACGATGGATGTTGGTGAAATTGAAGATACCCTAGAGTCGTTGTATTCGTGCCATGTGTAATTATAGGGATGTTTACAGTAGGCGGTGTAGTAACCGCTATAAGTGCTACCACTGTGATTTGAAATAGCGTATTATTAATTTGAAATATTGTTGTGTTCAAAAAAATAAATAAAAACAATTGTTATTTGTATGTGATTTAGAAATAACAAAATTTTAAGGGGCGATTCTAGGTTCAAAAATATGAAAAAAAAGTTCCTATAAAGGTTGGTCCGGAAATGAGCCATAAGGAGCTACATCTGAAAAGTAGTTTTTATTTTGACAAATTGAAATATACATAGTAACTTAAAAAAAATTAATTAACAATCAAGTAAAATAATAATAACAAATAAGTAACAAAAAAAAATAAAAAAAAATAAACTCTTCAAATATATGATTTCTGACCTTCTTGTTCGTAAAATAATATGTAAGCATCCCCTGATACGATGGATGTTGGTGAAATTGAAGATACCCTAGAGTCGTTGTATTCGTGCCATGTGTAATTATAGGGATGTTTACAGTAGGCGGTGTAGTAACCGCTATAAGTGCTACCACTGTGATTTGAAATAGCGTATTATTAATTTGAAATATTGTTGTGTTCAAAAAAATAAATAAAAACAATTGTTATTTGTATGTGATTTAGAAATAACAAAATTTTAAGGGGCGATTCTAGGTTCAAAAATATGAAAAAAAAGTTCCTATAAAGGTTGGTCCGGAAATGAGCCCTAAGGAGCTACATCTGAAAAGTAGTTTTTATTTTGACAAATTTAAATATACATAGTAACTTAAAAAAAATTAATTAACAATCAAGTAAAATAATAATAACAAATAAGTAACAAAAAAAAAATAAAAAAAATAAACTCTTCAAATATATGATTTCTGACCTTCTTGTTCGTAAAATAATGCATCCCCTGATACGATGGATGTTGGTGAAATTGAAGATACCCTAGAGTCGTTGTATTCGTGCCATGTGTAATTATAGGGATGTTTACAGTAGGCGGTGTAGTAACCGCTATAAGTGCTACCACTGTGATTTGAAATAGCGTATAAGTTGTATCTGCAGGGTGTGGCGGACTCTGCGGTATAATTGTTCATATCTAAACCTATTAAAGGGAAGTCTACGGTGACGCTGAGCTTTCTCTGGAACTGTTCACTTTGGGAGAAGCGTTTGAGGTGGATTACTAAGATTTTCGGGAGTTTTTGAATTCTAAAGGATTTTGTTTTTATTTAATATCTCTTTTACCCTATTAACCACAGTAACGAGTTTGTGCACATGCCTTAACATTGGTAAAGGTTATCATTTTATGTAATTTTTATTTGGTTATTTTAAACAAGGGCGTGCAAAAAAGGAGAAGGTATCAATTCGACGTGTGACTTTGTTCTTTTTTTACTGTAAATTTACAATTAAGCAATATAAGTACGAGTATCAGCTTGCCGGGATGAACACACGATAATATTTTCGTCATCAGCCAACGTCATAATTATACATGATATTGTTGAATTTTTGAATTCAAATATATCAGGGTGGCTTTTCTCATTTCGGTGATTTTTATTCACCCGTGAAAGCCAACTTTATAGTAGTTCTTCTAATGAATTGATTGGCCTGGAACGTGTAGCTCCGCCCATATTCATTACCAGTACCCGGCGTATTTCTAGTTATAGTCCAGTCCAAGTTAATAAAAGAGGCTTTACCTGGAAATAATTCAGGGATTTTAGATTTTTGGTTTATTGGGTTGGGTTTAAGGCCGCAAATAAACAATTTTGCGACATTGAACTCGATTTGGAACTGTCATTTTTTTAACTTGTATTTCACAAAAAACGAACTTTTTAAAATATCGGTGCATCCTAGGACAAAAAACGTTTGATATGAAAATAAGGAGGACTAAATCTCCAAAAAATTTTGTGTCAAATATTTTTTTGTACGACTTATAGCTAATTCAAGGCACCGCCTTAAACGTTACACTGTAGGGTTTTAAATTTTTCTTTATGACTCGGTTAGGAAAGTTTGTTATGCTTAATACAAAGGTGATTCAATCGAAAATCGGTTTGGACTTTTTTATTCTAATTTTCACCCAAAATGTTCTCAGGGGCATGCCTAACCGACGATAAAGAACAATTTTGTTTTTTCGAAAAAAAAACATTAAAAATCTAAAAACGTATAGTGTAACGTTTAAGAGATATTTTAAAAAATCCGTTTTTTGTGAAAAACACGTTGAAAAAATTACAGTTCCAAATCGAGTTCAACATCGCAAAATTGTTTTTTTATTTGCGGTCTTAAACCCTACCCAATAAACCGAAAATCAAAACTCCCTGAATAATTTCCGGGTAAAGCCTCTTTTATTGACCTAAAGACTGGACTACAACTGGAAATACGCCGGATACTGTTCATTGCATATCGGGAGAAACCAGAATAGATACCCTGCTCAAAAAAGTGTAACACACTGGAGTGCACTGTTTTAAAGGAAATTTTAAATATTTTTTCACTGTGCTCCACAAAAGTGACCCGAGGTCCCCATTATAATTAAAAGGACCCACTCTATTAATATATTTATGGCTAACCACCAAGGTAATATAAAATACAAAATGCTTTCTATTAGATATGATTTCTCAATACACGCAAGTGAAAAGAAATTTTCTTAATTTGTATCATGGGTAGTTTTGAAGGTCTTTTAACATATTTAATATTAATTATTTTATAAATTGTATTTAATAAATGAAAAAAAAAAACAAATTAAAAAAAAATCATTTTTTTTGTTTTGATGAGCCTACAGACGAGAGTATTATTTTGTTGGCAGCGGTTTTTTAGTATTGTAAAAAATTTTAGTAAGACCATGAACTATATCTTTATTTATACATGGTGTATTTGAAATAACGTAGGAAATTTTAACAGGTGATTCTACATGATAAAATATGACAAAAAGTTCCTATAAACATATGTCTAAAAATGCGTCATAGCCTAAAAAAAATCGGTTTTTATTTAATAACTCAGGAACCGTTTGAGATATATTAACGAGGTTTTGCACGTGAATTAATCCTAATAAGACTCATCTTTGTATGTCATTTTCACGTACTTATTTATACCAGGGGTGTGCGAAACGGGGGGGGGGCCTTATCAGTTTTTTGTCCCAAACTTTTTTCTGTGTAACTTTTTTGCAATTTTATTTTTGATTTTTATGATTCCTCAGGTCAAAATACATAAAAAAGGTACTCTTGTTGTAATACTGTAGGATTAACCGTTTTCGAGAAAAGTTCATTTGAAGGTGAAATTTCACGGTTCGAGGACGAAAAATTAAATACTAAAATGTCGAAAACCAAAATTTTAATGATGCAATGTTATTCTACATAAAAAACTAAGAAAAAAAGTTTCCATACATGTAGGTCGAAAAAACGCTTTTAAAGCTACCATAGCCCTTTAAAAATGGTGCATATTTAGGAGACCATAGCTCCATTAGGATTGATTTTTGGAAGTACCTGTATATGAGGTTTTTTTCTTAGCTTTTAATGTACATTCGCCCTGCATCATTAAAATTTTGGTTTTCAACATTTTAGTATTTAATTTTTCGTCCTCGAACCGTGGAATTTCACCTTCAAATGAATTTTTCTCGAAACCAGTTAATCCTACAGTATTACAACAAGAGTACCTTTTTTATGTATTTTGACCTGAGGAATCATATTTCAAAAATAAAATTGCAAAAAAGTTACACAGAAAAAAGTTTGGGACAAAAAACTGATAAGACCTCCCCCGTTTCACACACCCCTGGTTGAAATAAGTACATGAAAATAACACATAAAAACGGGCCTTGGTAGGATTAGTTGACGTGCAAAACCTCGTTGATATATCTCAAAGGGTTCCTGAGTTATTAAATAAAAACCGATTTTTTTAGCCACTTTCAAAGGGGCGTAGCTCCCTTATGACGCATTTTTAGACATATATTTATAGGAACTTTTTGTCATATTTTATGATGTAGAATCATCTGTTAAAATTTCCGACGCTTTTTCAAAAATACCGTGTATAGGTAGTTTAAAATATTCCCTTTATTATAAACTTCATAGCAATTAAGAAAATAATATAAAAATTATTTTCAAGTTAACAATATTGATTTCACTGACAAGGACAAAAATTTAATTATTTAATCATTTATGACGTTATTCAAATTCAATATTAAACCACGTATCCACAACGCAAAAAATACACTGCCCAGTAAAAGAGCTTTCCCATTTTTCATCTCCGCGCGTTAAATAGATTTTTTATTATCAGATCCACAAAAGTGAAGTGAAGTGCTAAAAAGCAACCTTAAAAATATAACAATTTTCACGAAAACTAACCTTGGTTAAAAATTAAAAAAAGTAAACAAAAATAATTTTATCCAATACATACAGATAATAAGACAATTACCAGCTTTATTTTAAATAGATAAACTCAATAATAACCTCCGCGTGGTTTTTACTTTATTGAGTGGATAATTATTTATTTTACCCACTCAACTGTCACTTGTCAAATTATTTTCTTGTAATTTTCATTAAATTTTTTAATAAAAATATGAATTCCTAAGCTATTTATTGGATAAAACCTTATATGGCACTCATGGGTAAACCGATATTGCCCTCTCGAAAATTAACCTGCTTGGATGACGCCTCGCAGGTTAATTTTCTCATGGGCAATATCTTACTTTACCCACTAGTACCATAAATAACTATTGCAACTTTTTATTACGCATATAAATGACGGTTTTCTGTATGCTTGTGAAGAAATGTTTTTATTCCCTTTGACCACCTTACTTCCACCACATTTTTTACCAAATATAATCCCAGCTGAGAATGTTGGATAAGGAACCCATGAAAAGTCCAAATGACTTCATCATTAGCTCAAAGCGTTCACGAGTCTTCGTATCCACAAATTTTCCAAACAGACAGATGGACAGACCAAGAGACCGATTGAATTTTTTTGCGGAAATCATAATTTTTGAATTTTCCAAACATTTCTTAACAACGGAAGGTTTTCCTTGGGTAACTCAAGAAAAAAACGCATGAAATCATTATATTTAGAAGAGTCATTGAAGTACTCTTTCAAGGAGTAATTATTAATTTATCATAGACCTAAACCAGCTATAACTTTTTTTTATAAACAGAAAGTCATATGCAAGGTACAATATTTTTTCTATGACTGTATAAAAGAATACATTTAATAGTTATTTGTTGTTATTATTTGTTTTAAATGCATATGGTTACAAAATAAGTAATATTTATTATAGCAACAATAAAACTCATATATAATAATCATGAAACCATATAACCTAGTTTTATTAAATTATCAAAAAAGTAGGAAACATAAAAATAGATAAATTAGTATAGCATGATAATAATTACAATTATTATTATATAATTACAAAATAGCTGTAATTTTGTTTTATTTTCTTAAGGTAACACACATTTAGGTGTCAATCAAACCATACATAATATATAACGATAACTCAAGAAAGATCGACTTTAAACAATCAAACCATACATAATATATAAGGATAACTCAAGAAAGATCGACTTTTTCGAAAAATCGACTCTCACGAAAAATCACTCCAGGACACCATGTCTACTAAAATTGGAAAAAAATAACCAGAAATAGGAAAGTTATGGTGGAAAAATTACCCTTATTAAGAAAGTCAGTCAAATCAAATTTGAAAAAAAAATCTGCTTAAAAACAAAAAAGTTATTGGGCGCCACTTAAAAATTATAAATATCCTAACACAATTTAATTATGTTTAAGGGGTCTTTCTACCTTTAAAAATAATCTTTTTTTAAACATTTTTTTTATATAGAAAGAAAAAAGATATCATAGTGAAATTTTGTATGTATGTTTATTAATATTCAAAGAATACATAAAAAAATTATTTTTAAAGTGCCATTTTTTAGGCAATAATTTTTTTTGAAAAAAAGTCAAAAAACGGTGGTCGCCATGATTCCGGCCATTTGCATCGAGTGAAAAAAAAAACAAAACGGGTTATTATTGAATATTAAAGTCGTTACAGCCCGAACTAGAAAATTATTTTTTTTGCCAAAATATAACAAAATGGCGGACGTTTTTTTTGAAAATTTTTGAAAAACGTCATTTTATAATTTTTTGACCAAAAAAATTCTTTTAGTTCGGGCTATAGCAACTTCAATACTGAATAATATCCCGTTTTGTTTTTTTTTCAGTCGATCCAAACGACCAATGGCCAAAAAATGGCACTTTAAAAATCTACTTTTTTTGTATTCTTTGAATATAAATAAACATTCCTACAAAATTTCACATTGCTATCTTTTTTCTTTCTAAGTATATAAGAATAAATGTTTATTTTTTTTTATTTGAAGGTAGAGCTATAGCTATATAGAAAGACCCCTTAAGTTTGTTTTATTGGCAATAGTATTGTTTTAAATTTTAGATTTAGTTTTTTAGTAGAAATAATTAACACTGTTAAATAATATGCGTGTAAGATGTTTCGTAAAATTCTACAATTCACTGATTTTGAATTATAGTTAAGAGAAAGTAGTTCCTACCTATCTGCAGACTATAGCAACTACAGATAGGCTTTTTTTTATTAAAATCTAATTACTTTAACGCAATACTTACTGAGTCATCCAGATGTTATATTACAAAACATCTGACATTGCGAAATTTTTCAAAAAAAAAAAAATTATTTGTAATAATTAATATTATAATTATTATAATGGTACTGCTGCTCAGGTACTAGTACCTATATTTTTCGTTTATATTAGGATTCGCTCGTTTATATTATAAATCGCTATTGGAAATGCTCAAGAAGATCAAAATAAAAAGTCAGTCCAAGCGGTTTAAAGTTGAATCAAGTAATAGTGCTTGGTTTACATTAAATAATAAAATTTCTTCAGTATACATATATGCTAAATTTCAGATTCCTAGGACATATATTTGCTGAGATCATGGTTGTGACAGACGGATAGACAGAAGGATAACCGAAAAATAATTCCGTTCCGCTAATTCAGCGCACATAAAAATACACTGAGAGCTCGTCACCGTAGTACATACTAAACATTTTTGCTTATATGGAACCTTATAAAAGTTTAGTTAACATTCACTGGTTGTTACAGTAATACTTAACGTTGCTTTAGTTCTGGTAACTGTAAGAACCAGTAAAGCTTTACTAAACTTTTATGGGGTTCCATATAAGCAAAAATGTTTAGTATGTACTACGGTGACGAGCTCTCAGTGTATATGTTTAAATTTAATACAGAAGACATTATAAGAAGACATTATAATAAATGTTTTATTCATTATTATTATTATATATTCATTATTATAGTAATAAATTAACAATAGTACGTGCGTAAGTTACAAAAAAAATATAAAAAAAAACTATAATAAAACTATATAAAAAACAAGTTTTTAAACTTGAAACCCTTCTATTGATTACGTATTATGTATAACTAAAAAGTAGAAAACAAGATATACCAATTTACAAAAACGAATTTTTAAAAGAAAGGTTTTGGAATTTGTGATTTCTTTATTTTTGCCAACATTTCCAAAACCCTTCTTTTAAAAAATCGTTTTTGTAAATTGGTATATCTTGTTTTCTACTTTTTAGTTATACATAATACGTAATCAATAGAAGGGTTTTAAGTATAAAAACTTGTTTTTTATATAGTTTTATTTTCAAGTTTTTAGTTATAATTTATTAATGTGTGAAGTTAACTTAGCCGCATGGGGGGTGATGGGGGGGTTGACGGTTGTTTTTTTTATAGTAAAATTTTATTATTATGGGATGAGTACGTAACTCAATTTTAATTTTAAATTAACTCACGTGGATAAAAAAAAGGTTTTTGATATTTTAGGGGTGGGGGTTGGGGGGTAAATTTTATATTAAATTATTTTTTGAGGGTAGATAAGCATGTGTATCAAATTTCAGCTTTCTAAGTTTATTATAAGTAGGTATAACAGAGAGGGCCCTTTAGAGTTAACTTAGCCGCATGAGGGGTGATGGGGGGGGGTTGACGGTTGTTTTTTTTAT
>OY294053.1:19333640-19385104 GCA_958510825.1 Brachypterus glaber
GGTACACATCGATTTTCTAAATAAATATTATTTTTAACAATTACCTACTTTTAGTTATATGCTACATAAACAACAAAGGTTATAGTAAATTGCGCAATTTTTCCTATTTATGTATTTTATGCTTATACTTCAGAATTCGACGGGTTCAGAAACCTCGAACCTGAAGTTTAATAAAAAAATTAATTTAGATTATATAACCCTCCCTTAAAAGATGATTTTTATACACCAATTAAATAGCCATCTTCTAACTTTTGAAATAATATATGGCAACCTTGGTGCGTACGTAAATGTAAATTATTATTTCGGGTCTGAAAGGGTTAATTAGGGCGTTATTGTCCTAAAAACAGGAATAACCTCTGAAAGTAAATTTGTTACAATATTAGACAAGAAATGTTTCGAAATAGTATAGTCCATAACTACTATGGAATAGACAATATTCCGCGCGAGCGGAAAGTTAGTTAGTTAGTATTCCATACGTGTTATAGACTATACTTTTTCTTTGACTGCAAGTATAAAAAACTGGATGGCTTTAAACTGCAAACAAGGTTAAAGACAATGTTCCTTGTCACTAGATATTGTAAATTCAACAAAATACATATTTCACCACCACCTGTTTACAAATTATAATGCAAAAATTGAAGGTTATGTCACACTGTTGTGGCAAATATCATGGTTTTTAAACTAAATTGATTAAAAACTGGTCAAATATCAAGGACAAACTAATAAAAGTTATCTAATTTTAATGAGGTTCGGATTCCTCGCTAAACTGTAGGTCCCGGGGTACAACAACAAAAATCCTCGTTAGAGTAAAAAAACTAGTAACACAGGGGTAGGCAAAAAGGACCAATATGGTCTAGTTGCCAGGCTTGACCTCCCCACCATTACTACCATCTAATTTTAACGTTTAACATTTTATGGTATTTTTTTTGCAGAATTTACTACAGTTTTCTTTAATTTTATAAACAACACGTACTCATTCTAACTTGATATGGTACAGTCGTAAAAAAAATAGTTTTTAAATGAAATTTTCAAATTTTTTCGTCTTCTAAACTTTCGCGTAGTTTGTGCGATTTTGTTGTATTAATATTATTCATAAAAGTATGTCAAATGTAAAGAATTACTAAACAATTCTGTTATATAATGTGGTACAATATTTGCATAATTTTTTATATATTTATAGTCAAGGTCATTATACCACTTGTAGTTTAATAAAATGTTATTTGTCTAATAAATATTTTTTAAAAAACGGGCTTAATAAAATATGTATATTTTTTTTCACTACTAGCTTTAGAACATACCATTATTTATCATGTTTTCAGACTGTAAAATCAATTTTCTCCACCTATAGCAATAATGATTTTTTCTCTCCTAGTAGGAGTAAATTTTAAAAATAATTGATTTCTGTTACTTTAGATGTTTCAGTTCTTTGTGCAATTTTTACTAATTAAACCCAAGAAAATAGCTTTAAATGACTTTTTATTTATTAAATATAATTAATTATAATTATTACCAATAAATACAATCAATAATTAGCTAAATATTATGAAAAAAATAAAAAAAAAACTAAATTTTTAAACATGAGTTCAAAGTATTTATTTGAGCAAATGTCATTGATCAAGGCTACTTGATTTTTATGAAAATTTGAAGAAATATCATTTCTGTTAATAATTTATTTTATTATTTGAATAAAAATTGTCAAATAGTGCTAGTAGTGAAAAAACTAATATATAAACTATGGTAGAAAAGACTATTATAGCCTGTCTTTGATTTAAGTACTTAACTTGCTTGCGGATATACAAACTTGACCTGAATATTACGTACTTATTTTTAGTAATCGTTTTTCTATGGCTGCAAAAATATATAAAAATATTTCGTAGAAAAAATATTGTGTAGAAACATTTTAATTTCAATTTAATCTTAGTTATTTCTTTTATTTCTTACAAATAATGCAATATTGAAAGTAAAATACCAAAATAATCTAACTGAATCTTATATAACTCTGTTGCAACATTATCTAGCAAAATATAGGTTGAAATGAACAAAACATAACTTTCATTTAAACAATCTTAGAACAGTGGGTAGATAGATATACGGAAAAAAGAAAAGAAAAAGAAAATAATTACATTTTTTAATTGTAATTATTAATAATAATAATTTGGCAAATATGCCCATTTTAACACAAAATAAAGACGCACTGAGTTTTCATTACTTAACGGGTTTACTTAAAAAAGTTGAGATATGAGATACAACCATATTTAACTTATTGATATTGATATATTGATTTTTTTTTTAATTAAGGAAAATTAAATAATTATCATTCAAAAATATAAATTATTTTCAAAGAACAAAATTTGTCTGAGGATGTCCTAAAATTAGGGACGAAACGTGGTATAGTAATAATTAGGTAGTAAGTATGCATTTACCCAATTATTACTACCCTACGTTTCGTCTCTTACTTTAAGGCGTCCTCAGACAACTTAATTTATCTATGTCTAAGTATGTGTTATTAGTAAACCTAAAGATTTTTCAGCAAAATATACCACTTTAAGGGAAGAAGAAGAATACCCTACTCTTTTCAAATATTCTTTTGACTTCACTACCCAATTATATTTAGTTTTTTATTTTGTTAGTACCTATTTAAAATACTTACCTTATTTAAATCCAAAACGTCACTACACAAAAAAAAATAACTGAAGAACACACTGATTCTATAGAACAGCAAAATTTAACACACTACAATTTTTTAATATAAATATTGTGCGGGTACTACTAAAACAAATGCAAGACTATGGCTAGAGAAAGCCGCCTAAGAATACTTATACTTAAATTCTATTAAGTTACTCAGCCAATCAGGTCACTGGATTATTTGACTTGGCCAATCAGAAGCGTTCTTAAGAACCATGTGTTTGACTTTCTCTACGTATGAATCATTTAAAATTTTTTGAACGGTCTAGCGCGTTTTTAATTGTTTTATAAAAATTGTATCATATGTTTTGTATTATGTACCTATGTATTATTAATAATATTATATTATTAATATTAAATTTTCGAATATAAAGGTAAAAGGGAATACAAAACTTATAGATGCAAAATGTACATGCCTTAACATTTTTTTACTTACTTTTTTTTAATAAAACTACCTTAATTTGTTTTTAAATGACTTGTTGCTTGATGTTAAAAAAATTTAAATTTGGTAAAATCGGAAAATTTTAAATTTAGCAAAATTAAGTTAATAATTTAATTTTTGCACGACCAAGACTAAAACCTAATTTTACGCTTTCATTTTGGGGACTAAACTTGCCGTTTTTCTCCCTAGAGAATAAAAATCACGGCAACCTTGATAATATTAAAATATTATACTTACTATGTGCTTTGCTGGTTCAAAAATTAGGTTTGGTTGTGTTTTGTAATAAATTAGCGATTCAAACCAATTTATTTGATGTTAACAAAGAAAATCTTTAAAAATAACATTGTTATAACAATTTATACATAACTTAAAATTTATCATATTCGTCCATTTTTTTGACGTTTGTGTCAACCATATTAAAAAACAATTGAAATCGCGATAGCCATGAAACTGACTTTTCGCAATTTACAGACATCTTGATTAAATTACGAAAATAAAACAACCGATTTTAGACGCGTGGTTTTTAATTTTAATTTTATCTACCTACCTAAATTATGTTTGGTCCTGCAAAAAATAGTGTATATACCTCAGGACTAAACTTGGCTGTTTTAGTCCCTTGCATTTCTGTTTCCCTCGCTCGCTACGCTCGCTCAGGAAACACTAATGCAGCGGGACTAAAACAGCCAATTTAGTCCCTTGGTATATAAATAACTATTATATATTAAAAAAAATAAATAATAAAAAATTACAAATAAATCCTTAAATATCGATAAATTTAATTTTCTTTTGCCTTTGAAATAAGAATATTAATAATGCATTGTGTATCTGTTGCAAAAACCCAAAAATTAATGGTTTCTTAAATTATGAAATTAATTTTCAAAAATGTTGGCTTTTAAATTATTTATAAACATTTCATTTTTTTTAATATGTATTGTAATTGGTTTTAAATTAAGTTAAAAAATTTATTAATTTTTATTATTATTATTATTTTCTGTTTCTGATAAAAAACTGTATACAAGAAGGTAAGTACTACTTACCAAGTCAGTAAAATCATTTGTCATCCTAAGTAGATGCCCAGCTTACCCTGTAAAAAATAAATAAATTTACATCGATTTAAATATAGCAAGTCCTGAAATTTTTTATAGTTCTGACACTATACAGTGCATATCTGAGATATATCATTTTACTTGCTTAAAAAATTTGATTTGAGTTTTAACGACTTGAGATATCGACTTCAAATTTGGAACACTTAAATAAGACAATACAAACTATCTTTTCATATATTTAATGTTTTTAGTTTTTAAAATGTGGACAGGGGGGCATGGAGGTTTTTTTTTAAACGGAAAGGGAGCCGTGTGATACACCATTTCAAAGCTTATAAAATTCTCTATTTAAATATATGTATTTTTATTTTTTAAATATTTTTTTAAGGTTTTAATTTTTTCAATTTTTTTTTCTTTGCTAAAAAAATCGACTTTTAAAGTTTTTTTGTAAATTTTTATTTATATCAATTAAATTTAGTTTAAAAGTATAATTTTCGTTTTTGCAACATAAAATAATTATTTTTTTAAAATTGTTTGATTTTTTTTAAAGAAATTTTGACGAAAATACCCATTTTCAACTCTATTTTAAACCCAAATAAATGTTTAAAAATATAAAAAAATATATGCTTAGATAGAGAATTTTATAAGCTTCAAAATGATGTAGCACAAATGCCCCCTTTTTATTTAAAAAAAATTCTCCCCATGCGTACATTTTAAGGGCTGAAAATATGAATATATGCAAAAAGATAGTTTGGACTGTCTTATTTAAGTGTTCCAAATTTTAAGTCTATATCTCAACTGGTTCAAAAGTTAGGAGGAGGGAGTGACTTTTGAACCGCCTTGTATAATTTATTAAAAATATTTTAAATCTATTACAGATATTGCAAAAGATAACTTATTAAAATTTCTACTTGAATAAAAAAAGGTCAACTCAACTCAAAGTCATTACCATGGATCGAAAATATGACTCATATTTTTTCATATTTTATTTAAAATAAATCCCTATTATGTTGCAAAAATTGTTCAAGACCTTGAACCGAATTTGAATTTGTTACATTAAAAAAAATATTTAAGTGTAGAATTTTTTATTGTGAATATAAATATATAATAATTAGATTACCATTATAAAATTAAAAGAAGTGTCTACATTTTTAAGAATAACTATACATTATTAATAAGCCGTAAAGATATATAATGCCTCGCATCCCACAGTATACTCTTCACACTTGATACAGTCTGGCAGGTCGAAAGAAAACTAAACTAAAATGTTCATATTTTATAACTAAACACACTAGATAGAAGTGATATATTTTTTACAGTAAAAAAATGAGTTCATTGTTGTCGCCGTAACAAAAAGTTAGTTAGCAAAACCGCCACTGGCGGCAGCACTCTTTAATTGTGATGACAGCTATACTTCACAGTTGTTTGTTTATTATGTAAACAGGTCGTTGACTCCAGATTCTGTGCAAAAACGTGAAATTGATTAAAAATGATTGCAGAATATATGAATTGTACACCTACAAATCACTCCGAAATTGCAAATTCTTCATTAAACAAGTTACCATCAAAATCTCGAAAAGTTTACGATTCAGTAATGAAGGGCTGACGATCATTTTCTTAGTCCACTCTTTTTTATGACGAAGAGCGCCACTTCAGTCCGATCAAAGCAAATTTTTTGTAGCATATATTTCTTAACAAGGGCTACAAAATTATTTTTTTGCAATTCCCGTTCCGCCGAAAACTATGTTAAATCATTATTTTTAAATGACACCCCCTGTATATTTCTGCATTTTGGATCCAGAAAACAAATTTACTTAAAAAAAAATAATTTAAAAACTTTTTGTTTTTTTAGTACATTTTTAAAAAAATTTTTATTAACATACAAGATTTATTTTTTTATAAATAAAATCTAATTTGTTTGCTAAATGTGCTAAATATACAAACTTTACGTAAAAACCAAAACTTGGTAATTTTTTTGTACTTTTTTGTAAATTTTTAAAACGGTTTTTTCTTCATAACTCATTTTTTTCAAATGACTTGGCTACAAAAATGGCGTGTTTTTTTTTACTTCCACTTTCGCCGGATTATGCTATTTTTAATAAATAAAAAAATAATTAATTGATCTTTTTTAGATGTAAAATTGTTTACTGAATTCAAAAAATGCAAAAATATACAGGGGTTACCATTAAAAAAAAATAAAATTGTCTTAGTTTCCGGCGAAACAGGAAGTTCGAAAAAAAAAATTACGCCATTTTGTAGCCCTAGTAAAAAAAATATAAGCTACAAAAAATTTGCTTTGTTCGGGCTAAATACAATCCCATTTTAGGGGGTGTACATAGATTAAAACTCACCCGGTATATATTGTATCCTTCCTCGTTTGATAATGTACTTTTTAATTTATTCTTATTAAAAATTTACTTTTGTTCAAAGAAAAGTAAGTTATATTTAATATTTTTTTCTTAAAAATGTAAGATTTAAGATCTTTTATTATCTAATTTTTTTTTAATGACACCCCTAGGGGTGTAGGGCCGTTCAACTGTTGTGTTTTTTTTTAATGCGTGTATATTTATTTTTTTAATTTATATCTTTAAACTTGTGAAGAGTTTGAAAATATATCATTTTTTTAAACCCCCCGGGGGAAGTAGGCAATACTCGGCAATTAAAAATAAATTAAAAAATTTAATAAATGATTCATCAAGATTTTTTATAAATATTTGGAACATGCGCTGATTTATTGCAATTAAAAAGAAATTTACCGTAGATTTCACAATTAAAAAATTGTTATAATTTATAAATAATAAAAAACAAAAATGTTACATAAGAATATGCTGAAATAGTATGCCAAGTCACGGTATTATGGATTTTCGTATAAACTATACAAAATAAAATATCCATCAAACAGCCTTAATCCTTTGAGACCCAATTTTTATCTTTTTTGGATCGAAGTTTGAGTTAAAAGTGGTCATTGGCGATCGAAAACTGTTTTTTTTTTGTTGTATAAAACAAATATTTTACATAGAAAAAAAAGTGGAATATACAGGCTGTTATTTAAGAACGTGGCCAAACTTTAAGGCGTGATTCTACCATAAATAACACTGCCAAATTTCAACAAAATCGGCTAAAGGATTATTAAGATATATATATATAAACTTTTTGTTTTAGAATCACTTAAAGAATCACCCCTTGAAGTTTGGCCACGTACTTAAATATCACCCTGTATATGACCCAGTAGGCATCTTAGTTGGATTATATATGTTCCACTGGGTATAGTGTAACATAACTGTTATTTTGAAATTAAATTTTTATTATGCCAAAAAATAAAAAAGTAGCTTTGCTACTGTAATAAAATTTGGTAGAAATACGCTCAAATTTACTAAAAAAACCCTTAAATAATTTTACAACGTAAAGTGGGACATGCAGTGCACAAGTGATAAATTAAAATAGGATGGGACATATATGTCCCACTGGGTCTCAGTGTTACATGCACTAGCAGAAAAATAAGGTGATGTGATTTCCATTCAAAAATTATCTGAATATTTAGAGACATTTGTGCTTATCTTCTATAATAGCCCAGTCAAATGACGAGTTGTAAACCACAAAAAATGCACACGGGCTGATCTTTTAAAGGGTAGTAGTAGGTAAATATGCATCTTACCATAAAAATACATATTACCAATGCTTTTAAGGAGGAAATTTCCAACAATTTATGTTTGGATAATAATTTTTTTCTAATAACAATCTAGTTAAATATTCAAAATTTAATAAAATATGCCAGTAAGAGTTTTCTTTTATTAAAGCCACTTTACACGGAGCAATTTGTGTGCAAGTTTGATGCTATGCAAGTTTGTTGCAAGAATGATTCAGTCACTGCGCATGCCTTCAGGCAAGTTTGAGGCCATCTTCGTGCCATCAAATTATTTAGAACATGTTCTTTTTTTTGGCGATTTTCACGCAAGTTTTACGGTTATTTTCGTGGTACCAACCTGGAAAAAAAGTTACCAAATCGATATCATTTTACTAATATAGTAGCAACTGCACAAGTTAATAATTATTATTATTAATTTTACATTTACATTTACATGTTTGTTTAACCTCGTACTATTCTACTTAATTAAGCATCACCTAAGTCCAGGACTTGTGTGGGCTAGTAGTAGAGGGAACCACCGGCTTATACTGACTTTCGAACCAGTTTCTAGGGAGTGTCCGTTTCACTTATCGCCTTCGCCAAATTTCAATTATTAATTAACTGAAAAAGGAAAATCGGCGCCAGTGAGAATCTAACTCACGATAGTAGACTTGCTATGCATACTCGCTAGCCACTACGCTATGCCTCCCATATGCCTTTAATAATAAGTCGGTCTGTCTAACTAAAAAACTTCCTTAAAAAAGCAAATGCTAGGTTGTGTTTTTGTCAACAAACGCAGAGACACGTCAAAATTGTCTGGTTGGCAGCACTGTTTACCTTGCAATATATAGCACCAAACTTGAGTACAACTTGCTCCGTGAAAAGGCAAATTAATGTCGAATTGTCCTCATGCTATATCCAGCAGCAAACTTGCATAGCATCAAACTTGCGTTTAAATTGCTCCGTGTAAAGTGGTCTTTAAAGTTAGTTACGCCTTTTCATTGTATTTCAAAAGAACAATAAAAGAACCACTGCATTTCGTAAGTAGTGTTATGCTCAGTGATCTCGAGTATTGTTATGTATACATATGCGTATTATACACGGTGTTTGCAGTCTTATGGGCTATATAAAAGGGGGTGATTCTACATCACAAAACATAAAAAACCAGCATAGGAACATAGGTCCAGAAACGAACCCTTAGAGAGTTACGACCCTTTAAAATTGTACTAAAAATAAGGTTTTTATATATTAACTCTGGTACCCTTTGTGATAGTGAGTCGAGGTTTTGCTTGTATACTAGTATTAATAAGAGCAATTAGTTTATGTTAATTTTTTTTAATCTATCGAGAGGCGTGTCTAGACGGACAAAATGTGTGCAGCTTAACACAGTTTTGCTCCAAATTTCTTTGTGTATTTTTTTTTAATTTTGAGTAAAAATACATAAAAAATGTATATAGTGTAATACTTTAGGAACAACCGTTTTAAAAAAATGCAATTAAGAGGAAGTGCCACCAAAAATGTTACTTTTTAAAGGGCTATTACACCTTTAATATTAAATTTAGGTGTTTCCGTAAAGAATACTTTTTTGCTTAGGTTTAAATGAAGAATCACCCTGCAGCATTAAAATATTATTGGTGCTTTTTTTTTGTTCCCCATTCAATGGGCATCTTCAAAGGGCCGTAGCTCCCTTAGGACTTATTTCCAGACATATGTCCCTGTGTTAGTTTTTCATGCTTTGTGATGTAGAATTATCCCCTTTAATATATGCCATAAGACTGCAAATACCGTTTATATACCTATACACTGAACAAAAAGATATGGTTGGGGCAACAGCACAAATTTTTGCGCTTCCCAGATCCTTAAAACCTAAGTTTTGTTTTGTTGTAACCACAACGATTTGTATTTTTAACAAAAATAAATAAAAAAATAAGCATTAAAATAAAATATCTATTATGTTAATATCTCGTAATTATTATAGATATTAGAATACTATTAAACATTTTTGTTATTTTTCTTTGTCAATAGGTTAATAAATTATTTAAACAGTAAAACGTCTTTGAAGACTTATACAGGACGTACTCTTTTTATACTTTGCTCCATTCTTGACCAATTTTAAAGAATTGGCTGCATAAGACTCCTTGAACACTCAGGGTAGCAAGAATTGGGTTGAGTCTTGTTTAATTATATTTCGCACTAGACGCCATATAATAAAATTAAAAATCCTAAAACTTTTAAATATTAAAACTCGCAGAAAGACTATTTTTTGCCTCTACATTTTTGCGTAATGTTAAACCACGCATAGCACAAAACAGTTCTAAGAATATTCTTAAAATAAATATTGGGAATATTGTATGATTCAAAGACGATGCGATGTTTTACATAGAACGTTCTTAGAAGGTTTTAAGACATTTAATGGGTACCGTTTTAATCATGCGAAAGCTTCTTTGATCATTCTAAAAAAAATCTTGCAGAATATACCCAGTACCTTTTTATAACTTGTAAAACTATCTAACCTAATTTATGATCTGTCAAATCTAAAGTAGTCAATATTCAGAATAGTGAAATATGTTATAATGACATTGTGTGGTACAAAACAATGTCTTAAACTATTATATAATAGACAAAATTTAAAATTCAGGAATATTATCATTTTCATGCATTAATTTGTTTGTATAGGTACATACCTTTCTATGCTTACAAACACTAGACTTAATAAAATCACTAATCACTAGACTTTGTTTATGTATAATTTTTTATCGGCTACTGTAGAATTACAACTCCAAATGTCAAAAAATTTTGTAGAACAGCGGCATAGAACATTCTTAGAATATGCATAGCATAATTTTTAAGAACATTCTTAACAGATTTTTCTTAGAATATGCATTAGAAGAATGATATGATATGCATGCATATGCATAGATTATGCATTTTAAACTCAAGTTTTAAGCATAATCATAGCATATCTAAAAGTTTATTCTAAGAATATTCCCAATATAATAATTAGAGAATATTCTTAGATCATCGGTGCTATTTGGGACGTAGGCGCTACATTTCTTCCACTTTGGTATAAAAGTTTTATAAACTGTGGATAAACGTCAGTGCTTTTTTCCTCCATTTCTTTCCCTAAATTTAAAAGTCAGCGCTAGGTGCCTCCTACTTTGACATAAAGTTTTATAATCTGTTTCGCGCCTCTGATTTGCATGTTGCGTTAAAGTTAAATGCGCTACGTGCCTCCTACTAAATCCTAGAAAACGGGTTAAGCATGTCTTTTGATTGTAGACTAGATTACTTTTAAATTAAAAAAAAATAAAAAACCAAAATTAAATGTATTTAATTTTCAAACTTCATTCAGTAAAACTTGGAATTATAAATAATTAAAACTCTATAATCTATATACCACGGCAAAACTTATGAATAATAAATCGAAATAATTTAAGAAATTATAGGGAGGTAAATTGATATTACTAGGGGGTTGAGAAAAACATCATCTGGTCACGTGACTTGCTCCTCCTATTTTCTATAAAAACTATTCTGATTGGTACACGACTGATATTGTTTTTGCAAAGCCGACTAAAAAGGATTTTTCACTTTATTTCTTAATAAAATAAGCTCTAAAATTGTTCGATTTTATCGAAAGTGTCGATAATTACTCATAAATTTTCGAAAATTTTATTATTTGATTTAGTTGGACATGGATCAATGTGGTGTAACCGTGGTTATGTGGAAAATTTAATTTTTCAAATTTGTGTTAATATTTGAGTGATTTTTAATATTTTTGAAGATTGTTTTGTGAATGGCGGATTTTAAATAATATCTTTTCAAGGTTAGTGTATCAAAATATTAACTAACATAGTTGGATAAAATTTTAAGAGCCGTTTACTGCGCATATAAATTTTATTTTCTGAAAATTTACAAAATAAATAACACAGATCTGCAATCAAAGAGTTTTTTGGAATCGGAAAGTATTTTTTGGTATGCTGATTTCGAAATGTATTTCCATTGTTTCCACCACATCAGGATTTTTTTACAATTTTTATTTAAAAATCCAAAAATTTACTAAATTTGCATAAGTTAAAATATTTTATGAGCTTTAGTTATTTGGAGCTGTATTCCAAAACTATTTCTTTCTACAAAGATTTTTTACAAAAATTTTTATTTATTTTTATTTATTTATTTATTTATGAGTATCTTACAGCGTCATGGAGAGCCCCAAATAAACTTTTAGCTTGTGCTGCTAATTTCACCGGCACACAAAAAAAATTAAGTAGAATGTGCATTTGACCGGACCTACCTACGGGTACGTATTTTGGTCCGCTGAATCTGAATTCGAGGTCAGTTTGACCCCTACACCCTCGAAATTTCGAGAAAACTTCGAAAAACCGTAAAAATGATGAAAATCGGCAGTTTTAATGATAAAAAAAATTTTTGGAACTAAACTAAGCGTGATTTTCATGTATTTCGATCCGCTGAATATGAATCGAAACTTTATTGAGACCACGAGCCGTTTTAAATGTAAAAAAATCACACAAACTCGCCAAAATTATGTCTTGTGTTTTTCACAGATTTCAAGTTATTTGATATATCTACGTTATAGAGTATTTATTTTAGGCATTAAATCATGTTCAATCAATTTTTTTTTTGTCATGAATGGTCATTTTTACAATTTTTTCGAATTTTTCCAGCTTTAGAGGGTGATTCGACTAAAAAAATTAAGATGCGAATTGAAGACATCAAAAGATATAAAATTTTATCTGAATTGGACCAGAAGAAGTTTTTTTATCATGAAAACTATATTTTTTCGGAATTTTCGAGAGTTTTGTGTGATTTTTTCACATTTAAAATGGCTCGTGGTCTCAATAAAGTTTCGATTCATATTCAGCGGATCGAAATACATGAAAATCACGCTTAGTTTAGTTCCAAAACATTTTTTTATCATTAAAACTGCCAATTTTCATCATTTTTACGGTTTTTTGAAGTTTTCTCGAAATTTCGAGGGTGTAGGGGTAAAACTGACCTCGAATTCGGATTCAGCGGACCAAAATACGTACCCGTAGGTAGGTCCGGTCAAATGCACATTCTACTTAATTTTTTTTTGTGTGCCGGTGTTTTTGATATATCATCCAAATTAGTGTTTACAAAAAATTTAAGTCCTTTCGTTCCGGCTTCTCTTCATTTCCAGGCATGCCTCTTTCCTTCTGTTTTACGCTGACCAGCCGTTTCCAAATTTTCCCAGATAATTTACAGCAAATTTTGAATTTTAAAATTAATAAAAAAATATGTGCTCAGACATTGACATTATTATAACATACTGAATGAATTTAATTTATATATACTTCTGCGCCCAATTTGTTTCGTTGTTCAGGACAATTTTTTTTTATAAATGCTAACATTGACACCTTCTAAGCATTTATAAACAAAATTTATCCCAATACGAAAGTTTTGTTTGGACAATTTTTTTTTTTAATCGGGTATTCCGTTCAAAAATAATAATTTATTATAATATAATTATAACTGTATTATAGTTTATAGAGACACACTCATTATTTTACATTTTCTCAACTTTCATCGCATTATAATCCAAAAATACAAAAAAATCTTTGATTTTTTGGTCATTTTTAATATTGCATTAATTGCCTCACATAAAATGTTCTTATCGCGTTTGAAAAGATCGAATTTAAGTCGGTAGAAATAAAAACATCAGTAAATTTAATTGAACGTTTCGTCTTTTATCAAAACACCTTTACACAGAAAAAAAGGATTCCTTGAACCAAGAACACGTGTCTTTAGATATTTTTAACGCCGTATTCTCTTGTTTCAAGGCTAGCATTTCTTTGAACCAAAGACATGGTCCTTGAATGACAGCACGGATCTTCATTTAAAAACCCGTCCTCTTCATTTAAGGACATTGACTTTGGTTAAAAAAATGCTAGCCTTAAAACAAGAGAATATGGCCTGGAAAATATAAATATTGAAAATAAGACACGTGTTTTTGGTTCAAGGAATCTTTTTTTTTTCTGTGCATCACTAAATTAATGGATGCTCACTAAATACTTACAATTTAACGAAATAAATATATAACGTTATTTTATACATTTTTAGACCAATATTAATTATTTATGATAATAATAATAATAATAATTTATTAATCTTTTCAGTCATTACAGACATAAGATAAGTCACAATATACTAAATTTAAAATATAAATATAACATGTATTTTTTTTTAATAATAATAATAATTGTCGAATTAATATATTTGTCATAATATATTTATGTTTTAAAATTGTTAATATTAAATAAAATTTATTTTTTATTTTATTTTCGTGAAGATCGCCAGGTACTAATAAAGCAAAAATGTGTAACTAACTTCACCAATGTTTATAAATTTAAAGATGGTGACAGTTTTGTTGTGAAAAATTAAATACACAATTGTGAAAATAATAGGTATAATTTTGAATCAAATAGTACACAAACCTCGGCGGAACATTTCATTTTTCCTTCGGGAATTAGCAGACCGTGGGGCTACGCCCCTTGGCCAGCCAACTTTCCTTCAGGAAATTAAACATTTTTCACCTTGGTATGTAATATACTATTATGTCTTTCAGATGATGAAATTTAAAGTATCCGGACTTGTGTCCGACCTGTTGCCTAACATACGGCTGATGCAGGCATCAGGACACTTCATGTTCAACTATCACGCTGATAATTCTGGAGCTCTGCACACTTTAAGGTTGGGATATTGCTGTATGCATTTGGTGTTTATGCTATTACAATATGGGTGAGTTGATGTAAGGGCCCTGATTTAGGGCTAATATAAAGCAAAAGTATGAGTCTAATTGCTCAAACAAATAAATTAAAAAATTCTTGATAGTATTTTTTCCATGTCGATTTTATGTAGTAACCACAGGTTATGGGATTAATGCCATTTGCAGATAACTGTTTTTCTTAATAATACGGTTAATCTATTCTTTTAATTCAGATGGTCATCATCACCAATTTATTAGTTTCAATGCCTGTTTGGGGAGCTCCTTATTCCCTTAGAAACATTCTCTCATTTCCCTAAAATTTCTACATCTAACATTCTTTGTTTTTTTGTGAACTGAGTTCCATTTAGTCTTTTCCTATCTGTCGTCCCTTCTGTACAAGTTTTGCAACCGTACAGAATAGTACTCCAGAAGAAGGTTTTTCTATTATTTAAGTTTATATTTGACGAGCGCAATAATGTTTTTCTTGTTCTAGTAATCCTTACACATTTAAAATCTTTGGTTGATCTACCAATTTAATGTTTGTATCCCCACTTTTTTCAGATCAACATTTACAAACCTGATAGTAGAAAGAAATGATGTGAATGATTTAGCAGCAAATACCATTACAGTGCTATTTTTTACGCATTGTATCACTAAATTTATTTATTTTGCTATGAGATCTAAATTATTCTATAGGTAAGTTTATTCAGTCACTTATTTACTATACAGGGTGTTGACTGACCAAGCCAATTATAATTATAAGCAATCAGAGCGTTTTTTTAAGGAACTAAACTAAGAGTGCCAAAAACTACATAGCTCATAAATTATTTATTATAGAAAAAGTTTGTTTTTGCGAAAAATTAGCTTATATAATAGGGTACTCTCATTCCAAGTTTGAAGAGATTATCTTTATTTGTTAAAAAGTTACAGAAAATAAACGTGGAACCCTAGTACATGGAATTACTAGTAATTTGGGGTCCAGGTTTATTTGCTATAACTTTTTACCAAATAAAGGTAATCTCTTCAAATTTGGAATATTTGGTAATTGTTCGCAAAAACAAAGTTTTTCTATCATTTCCGAGTTATGTAGTTTCTGGCACTCTTAGTACACTTTTTTAAGAAACACTCTGTAAGCAGTAATGGAAACTATTTTTTTTAAAGATTTATCTCCTAGGGAACGTTCAAGTATTACGTAACGCTTCTGGGGGGGGGGTCATTTTGGAGTGTTACGCCCATGTTAATGGTATAGGAAAATAGCGTTACAGGGGGGGGGTCCAAAATGATCAAAGTTTGCATTACGTAATACTTGAACGTTCTCCTAGGTAGGTGACCAAATTCAATTTTTTCAAACGTTACTGAGTTATGGGCTTGGTCAATTAAATTTCATCACCCTGTACATTTTAAATCCTAAAATAAGTATAACTTTTTAGGACTTTGGGTATATGGAATCAGTCAAATAGTCATCCAATATTTGCAGAATCCAACAATAGGTACCATGCTTTGTCATTAAAGAAAATGAGAAGGTTGCTTGTGATAATATTAGTTGGAACCATGTTTAGTTGGATAGGTAATTGCGTATCTTTTTTTAATGAGTATAATATACGGCGGAACTGGAGTTAATTCTGCTTTCTTAATTTTAGAGATAAGCAAGTTTGTTGAAAAACGTAACTGACCTCAAGGACGCCTTGATTCTATTAATCCATTTCATCTGCTAGTGTATCGCCAAAATTGAATGAACTAGCTTTATTTTTATCCCCCTGGGGAGTTTTCTTTCATTACCCAAATAACACAGTAGCTATTAAGTATTTTTTTGCACTCTTTCGCAGCAAAATTGCAGCCATATGGCTGTAATTTTGTTGTGAAAGAGCGGCGAGAGATACTTTATAGCTACTGTGTTACTTGGGTAGTAAAAGATGCAACATGCGGTCTAGGCGAAATTAGTAAATCGCATACAAAGTTTACCTCCAGCAACGACTTATTTATGTTAAAATGTGTTTGTTTTAAAAATATTAATACTTCTGAAACGGTTTTAATTATTGAAACTGATTTTACAATTGAAATTTGATGTTTGTGATGTACTTTAGTGGATGAATCCAGATTAGGGTTATCCACATGTTTTTTGAGGTTATGTTATAGAAGAAATTTTCATTTATTTGAAACGATTATAATACTTGTACCTAGTCAAAAAGAACGTATAGTTCAAGACCATAAGTGACCAAAAGGACATATTTGAAGAAGAAGAGAAGTATATTTCTTCCCCCATTTTCTTATATTCTACATCATTCTCTTATTGGTTTTGTTTATTGCTAATATAACAAAAAGATTTGACTGTTTTTTTATTTTTAGCATGGACCACGATAACATTCCTGGGCGATAGCAACCATCAGATAAAAGACCCAGATAATGAAAATGAAACCATCACCGAAGAACTCCCAAGGCTGTTGGTTAGAGCATGGTACCCATGGGATGCCATGTCTGGTACCAAACATATGCTAACCGTTGGGTTCCAAATTTATTATGTTTTATTTTCTATCATGCAGTCGAATTTGTTGGATAGTTTGTTCTGCTCTTGGCTCATTTTTGCCTGTGAACAGCTTCAACATTTGAAGGAAATTATGAAACCCTTAATGGTGAGTGTTTAGGTTATTTTTTTCACTACTAGCTTTAGAACGTACCATTATTTATCTTGTTTTTAACCCGAGAATTTAAATCTCTGCACCTAGAGCAATATTAATTTTTACTTTCTTAGTAGGTGTTAATTTTATAAATAATTGATAACTGAGGCTTGATTTACCAGAAATTGCAAATAAATGACATTGCTTAATAATTTCTTTTGGACAAACTTCAATAATATTTTACCATTGGATAACAAATTTACATGACAAACAATATAAATTAATTAATTATAATAGAATATAACACATACAGAGCAGTCCAAAAGTCACCCCCCCCTCTTAACTTTTGAACCAGTTGAGATATCGACTTCAAATTTGGAACTTTTAAATAAAACAACTTATATATTAATTAACTATATTTAATACTTTCAGCTCTTAAAATGTGGGCAGGGGGACATGGGGGCACATTTTTTTAAATAGAAGGGGGTCGTGTAATACATCATTTTAAAGCTTATAAAATTCTCCATTTAACTCCATATTTTTAAATTAAAAAAAAAAGAATTGGGTTTAAAATCAACCCCAAATGGGAATTAATTCAATCAAAATTCCTCTAAAAAAACAAATAATTTTTTAAAAATGCCTAATTTCATCATAAAAAAATGTAAATTATACTTTTAAACTAATTTTACTTAACATAAATAAAAATTTATAAAAAAAAACTTAATTAAAATTAATTAAAAATCAAAACCTTAAAACACATTTTTAAAAAATTTAAAAATGTTAGTTTAAATAGAGAATTTTATAAGCTTTGAAATGATGTATCACACGACCCCCATGTCCATTAAAAAAAAAAGTTCCCCCATGCCCCCTGCCCACATTTTAAGAGCTGAAAATATCAAATATGTGCATAAAGATAGTTTAAGTTGTCTTATTTAAGAGTTCTAAATTTGAAGTCGATATCTCAACTCGTTCAAAAGTTAAAAGGGGGGGGGGGTGACTTTTGGACCGCAGTGTATGTTTTCACACATTTGAAAAATATAAAAAAGTTACTAGTACTCAACTTTTAGTAAATAAATCAATGTACTCATTTGTTTTCAAAAATTGCAATTTAAAAGGCTACTTCTTTTTCGCGGTTAATTAAAATCCAGCAGATTTTACTTTGCCATTGATAAAAAAATGTTTAAATATAGTTATAAAACGCATCTTCTCTTTCTTGGAATATACTTACTATAAAAAAATAGTTAATTTTTTTAATGAAAAAATCTTGCTATTAAGAACACTTTAATAAATAAAATAAATATATATGAACAGTTTTTTGACAATTAGATTTTAAATTTGTATAATTTTTTATTTCTATTTTTAATTTTTACCCTGAAGAAGAAGGGACATATTACCTTCGAAACGTTGGAACTGTTCATATATATTTATTTTATTTATTAAAGTGTTCTTAATAGCAAGATTTTTTCATTATTTTATATAAAAAAGAACAAGAAATATATTAAGTTAATTTTTTTTTCAAACGGTGTTTCACACTTTAATTTAATTTCACAAGTGATGAGATATTTAAATTCAAAAATTCGGCTAATTAAAGCCAAGCAGCTGGTTGACGTTGAAACATGGCTATTTTTTTGCTTTTTTCTTCCTTCGAACCTTAATTTTTAATGACATTTCTCTACGCTATTTGACTTAAATCTTTTTTTCGTTTTAGGAATTATCTGCTACTTTAGACACCTATGTACCAAAAAGTGCCGACCTATTTAGATCTCCCAGTGCAAATAACAACGAAATTAATGAAAATGGTTAGTACCAAGACTGGTTTGAGGCAGCTCTTCAGCTCTGACTTTAGCCAATTCCTTAATTTCCGTAAAATGTATACACCATATATCCTTTATTGTTTATTTAAGTCCAAAGCATTTTTAAGTAAGCTGGAAAAACTCAGCATCTTAATAAGAATTTGATTTTTTTAAATTACTTCGGCACATAACTGTTCATTTAAATTGCAAACTGGCTTTTTATACGTCCGGGGTAACATAACCTAATTCTTTGCTTTAGGACGATTTTCTCCTGTTCGGTGTTTTTGATGCTAATTGGAGATAATACAATTCTGACAAAAAATATACCTTAAAATCTTAAAAAACCCTAAAAATCAGCCAATAAAATACAGGACGTACACTTAGCTTCGGACGTATGAATAGCCTGTTCCTAATATCATATTTTTTTATTATTATTATTTAGAATATAATAACGAGAAAAATAATCAAGACCTGGATCTGAAAGGAATTTACAGCACCAGACAAGAATTGGGAGGTCATTTCAGAACAGGAGCCCTACAGACTTTTGGCACAGGTGGAGGTGTTGGGCCTAATGGGCTCTCGAAAAAACAAGAACTCATGGTACGATCCGCCATTAAGTATTGGGTGGAAAGGCATAAGCACGTTGTAAGGTGAGTTATTAATTTTTTATAACTTTTTACTTTAAAAATTTTTAACACCGCATTACAAATTAAAAGCTTACAATTTTTCATTTATTTTTTATTACTAAACAGGATAATCATTAATTAACGATGTTTGTAGGGTTAGTGTATTTAATTTCATTATAAAATCGAATTATTCTTTTTCATGTTTTATAACATAAACTTAAAGGAGTTCGTGGGACAACTGTATGCTAAATTGCCAAAATATTATTTTTTTCCTGCCAAAAAAAGTGAAAACATATCGCCTTTATTGTAAATTTCTTCATGAATAAATTTATTATTATTAATATTTATTTATTAATATTTACTATTTCGTTAAATGTTATTAATTAAATAAATTTAACATTATTATAATAGCAATAAAACTTTCTTTGTTACAATTAAAAAAAATAATCGGCCTAAAATTAATGTAATTTTTATTATTATCACATAAACTTTAGTTCGGCATAAGTTAAAAGATCTCGTGAGACAAAAATATGCGCATAGTCAAAATATTTATGTTTCCTGACAAAGTTAGGACCTACTTTAAAAACAAAATAAATAGGGGAGGGGGCACTAATTGGGTAAGATGACGAATCGTCTATAACAAGCGAACTTGAATAGATGGAGCAACAGTTGCAGTCTGTGGTAACTACCTGAGTAGAGCGCCAAATAAGAGCGCTAGTGTTATTCGTTCCAAAACTAAGTTGGTCGAAGCTGAAGCCATTTTTGTTTAAATGAGTGATTCGAAGTGGGGGATATTGGTAAAGATAATGAGGTATGGTTTTAATAATTTCAATGCAAATTATAATTATGGGCCCATGCTTACTGCAATAAAATGAGTTCAAAAGAAGCCAAAATAAATATTTGGATTTGTGATTTTTGCGAAAATTAAAATACCCTTCATTATCCTTACAAGTTTTAAGCTATTTTTCTATTATTATTTTTTTTTAAATAAAAGTTTTTTTTGCATTTTATTGTAACAGAGTGGTAACCCTGTATATATTGAGTATTTATATTTTTATTTGTATGGTTATTGAACGTGACATAGCATTGTTCTTAACGGGTGGTTTGCTGTTTATTTTTACAGATGCTAATATTATTAGTATTTGGGAAGCTTGCATTTTGTGTAATTGAGGCGTTTACATAAAAAGGGGTGTACATTTTTATTAGACCAATTAATTGGTTAATTCGGGTTTCTTAATTAATAAATATGGGAATATCTTTAATGATGTTGTTTTAGATACTGGCAATAGTTAGGGATTGTTTGTAAAAATGTTTTTTTCTACTTCGAAGCAATGTCATGAAAATCAATATCAATCAAAATGTAGAAGTAGTTTTTTTAATCATTTCTCTTAATTAAATTTAAATTCATTTTCAGTGATTTAAAGTAATTTTTCAATTAATATTATTTTTATAATAATATAACTTTTGGCAGAAAACTCTTCAGATATTTTTCGTTAATAGTTTTATGACTGGTATATCGGCATCTCTGGGAAGGGATAATTTTGCCTGTTTTGAGTTATGATCAAAAATGGGGATTCGGAAATATGTAGTCGTCTAGTAAAGTTGGGTCTTAGGGAAGTTGTAGAATTAACGTAATATGTGAAAATTTAAAGTAAAATTTAGAGTCGCGCGTATAGATATCTGAAGGGTAAAGATGCTATTTATTCATAATTTTTTCATTTCAAATTAAAATATTTTGTTGTTTTTAATTTGTTTTTAACTTTTCATTTTTATTTCATTAAATTCTTTTAATTGTTGTTTAATCCTTTTGTTTTATTGGCAAGATATTTTATTTAATTTAAAATATATTTGAAGTTTTTTACCTTTCGCATATCTACAGTTTATGTTATAAGAAGAAGTCTTCGCTGGAATAAGAAAGTCAGATAAGTATAAAGTAGTAATTAGATTCTTATATTAACATTTGTTATCATATGATATATGATATTGTGATAATAAAATGTAATATTATTACTGGTGGCACGCTACCCAAATAGCAACTATACAGCTATTTGTATTCGATACGCCTCCAAATAATAGTGTGTGGTTCTAAATTAATGTCTTAGATAATTAATATTTTTGGCTTTAATTGGGACTAGCACATTATATTCTTCGTCAACAGGAGAGAGCTCCTGGTGGTAAGATGACTAATTTTACATTTTTTTTTTAATAATTTTTTTTAACAAAACAAAATGTATAAATTAGATAAACTATTAATTAAACTACTACCTTCTAAATAAAAAAAAATGATTTAAATGAAAATCCTATTTTATACAAACCCTCAAGGTCCTCAGGGTCCCTTTCCCTACTTGAAAAGAACAATGTTAGCATTTTGTAACTTCCTCGCAAATAAAGTTACCTACATGTATACAATGAAAATAAAATATACAAAAAGAAAAATGTTAAAATTTTGTTACATAGTATTATTTCAAATTAAAAACATCACTTGTATCATTTATTTTTTTAATTAACCAGGTCATTAATTAGTGTTGTTTGTTTGGTTGGTACATTAACTTTTATTAAAAAATATTTTTAATTTTTATTAATACACATTATTTTTGTTATTCCTTCTTTTTTAATGTCCGTGTTTTATAACATTAACTAAATGGTATATTAAACTGAATAGCAAAAAAAAAAAAAAAAAATATATATATATATATATAATGGCAATGAAATTTACCTACAGGGTAAAATAGTAGATAACAGGTCGACTCGGAAAGTAGCACTTTTCCGGGAGACCTGTATACTATTTCATTCGCAACTGTTTTTATTTAAAGATAAAGCACTAATTTTTTTGAAACCTAGATGTGTGAATTCAAATGAAGAAAATAATACTTTGTTTTTTAGTTTTCCTCATATTTACCACAAATCATTTTTCCTGCATTTCACAAGAGAAGCAAAATCATATAAAACTGAAGTTTCACATACGCGTAACCCAAAAAAACAACCACCACACCCGTTTATAATATTTATTATCCTTTTCAGTCTTAGAAATAAAAAACATTGACTAAAACTGTACATTTAGATTTTTTTAAACAAAATGTAATCTACATTCGTGTTTATCAAAGTACTTTGTTGTTTATCATGACAACAGCAGTTCAGCCATTTTGATATTTTAATCGGTGGCGCCATCTAGCGGAAATTAATGATTTATAATGCAGACCAGTAATAATTAGTTTACTGGTCTCTATTTTTCATTACAGGTCAGGTCCAGGCATGAAAACAAGAAATCACGTATTCCCCAAACTTTATTAATACATATAATGTATGTATTACATATACAGTTGCGAATATGTTACATGTTATAAAAATTTTTCAAAACCATTGTTATAATTTCAAATCGTAGTTTATAGTACAAGGACGAAAAATACGGAAATCTCCGTAATCGCCCTTAAAACAGTTTTTATTCGCGTATCATATATACACTATTTTTTGTTTGATTCTAATATCTTAATAACTTTGTAGTTTTGACAAAAAAAATAATGTAAGAGTTCAAATGTCATTAGTTTCAATATCAATCAACCAATCAACGTCGACTATTTTACTTTTAGCACCAGTACAAAAAGTCAAACCTTTTGTACAGATTTATTATACAAACCTGGCGCTTTTAGATACAATTCAATAAAACCTAACTATTATAGACACAAAATAAGTAAAAACCTGGATGCTTAGGTCTTATTGGTATTTTTTTTGTATATGTGAAGATTGTGCATGAGATATTGGTATAATAGTATATTAAAGTACTAGTTTCATAACATACGTTTTTAATGCACGAGTACAAGTTTAGAAAACGAGCTGCTTGCGGCGAGTTTTCTAAAGTACTAGTGTTATGAAACGTGTTATAAAACGAGTGCTTTATACAATTTTTTCTATTTTGCTCTAAAATTTAAAAAACTTTAAATTGATGACTGATTTAGGGATTTTTGTTTTGGGTTGGCATTACAGTTTACACTATGTTTAAAATTCTAAGAACAAATGATATTTTGATATATTTTACAGTCATCTCTTCTTTTTTCACTGCAATTAACCAGTCCACAATTTTAACACGGTAAAAAATAACCCAAACACAAAATTTTGTAAAAAATAAACTTTAAATCGACATTGACATTTGCACGCAAAACGTCAAGAGATAGGCTTTTGTATGTTGCCAACCCAACAGAAAAAAAAGTAGGGACCTCTTATGGGCCTATAAGAACACGCAAAATGCGTGTGATTATGAGATTATAAGAGTCGCAAAATAGAAAAAACATCGAACGATGGATAAAAAATTATGATATAAAACATCTCATTGTAATAGGTAGTATAAAATAAATAAAATTAATTTGGAGATAGGAACTATAGGTCAAAAGAGAAACTTTATACCTTATTAAGTAGCGCCTTCGCCAAAATTGTAAATTTGGATAGTATAATTGGACGGCTTTTTGCAGAAAGAACAAACCACAAAAGAGAAGTTATTGAGAAATCGATAACACAAACCCACAAAACAAAAAAAGTTTTCTGTGCTGGGGTTGATAACCACCTATTCTTATGTATTCGGGATGCTGAACACAAATCTGTCATAAAAAAGGCAACTTATGGACTCATTTTTTTTCTACACTGAAAAAACCGTCTAAAATGATGAAAATATCATATTTTTAGTCTGCAATTTCAGTATAGCAAAAACAGAGCCCATTAAGTGCCTTTTTTATGACAGATTCGTGTTCAGCATCATAAAATACGTAAGAATAGGTGGGTCTCAACGCCAGCACAGAAAACTTTTTTGTGGGCCTTTGTAATTGGATTTAAGAAATATAATTGTCAAAAATTTAGTGGGTTGGGTATTTTTTGCAGGAAAAATTATAGCTTATTTATAATTTTTGGGTAGGATATTATTATTATACAAAAACTAGTGCTTTTAGATACAATCCAATAAAAATTTAATCTTAATTTATTTAAAGATGAAATTAAAAGGATTATTTTTGTAAAATGCAGATATTGCAGATACCTATGGGGAAAATGATTCTTTAGCTGATATTTCATGCGATTTTCTCAACATTTTATTTTATGAATTTCAGTTTTTCCTCTGGGGAAATTCCTTTGTTGGCTTCAAACTACAAAATGGCATCGTAATATTGGACATAAAATAAATAAACGAAAAAATACACAGAAATAACAATCTAGTTGTCTCGATCAGAAAAAATAGTAATATATGGCGCAAATAATTTTCTGGTTAATAACCACTAACCATTGGTTAGTGCAACCAGAATTTTGTACATGGCAAAAAAATATTTAATTAAGGTTATAAATATTGTACATAGAAAAAAAGGAATCGTTGAACCAAGGACACGCGTCTTTCGATATGTTCAAAGCGATATTCTCTTGTTTCAATATTAGCATTTTTTTGAACCGAAGTCAACGTTCTTGGATGAAGATTCGCGCTCTTTATTCAAGAGCCGTAGCTCCCTTAAGAGGACATGTGTTCCTTTGTTGGTTTTTCATGTTTTGTAATGTAAAATCATCCCCTTTATTTAATACGAAAAGACTGCAAACGCCGTGTATACATAAATCTTAGCTAAACATTTAAATACAACTTCACAAATATCAATAAAATTTTATCGATCTGAGAATTAAATATTCTTTTGCTGTATAATTTTACTAATTTCATGGGAAAAATGATCATCTGTAAAGTCATCATAACTAAATTAGTAACAAGTTATTGATTTAAGTTTTATGAACTTTATAAGTTAAATACTTTTTCATACGGGGTGATTAAAACATTAGTTTTAAGATAAGAATATGAAGACACTTTTAATAAATATAAATATGCCCCTAAATGGCTCCTAAGTAAGCTAGAAAAAGAACGTAAAAAATGTCATTATACTACTCACAGTGCCTGTGCTAAAATATTATATGGGAGGATTGGTGTAGTGGACTAACGCGTCGTACTTGACGAGTTTACTACCCAAAATAGCGTAAGTTAGATTCTCACCGGCGCCGATTTGCCTTTTTAATTAATAATTAATATTTGGCGAAGGCGTAAGTGAAGCGGATACTCCCTATAAATTGGTTCGAAAGCCAATTAAAGCCGGTGGTTCCCTCTACTACTAGCCCACACAAGTCCTGGACTTACGGGATGCTTAATTAAGTATAATAGTACGAGGTTAAACAAAAATGTAATGTAATATAGTATATTACGCACCGAAGTAAAAAAAAAAGTTTCAAATTTTCAAAAAATTTCAAAAATCGTCCTAGACAAAAAATTCTTTCACCTTTAAAATTGTTTAACCTGTATACATATAATTTCGCTGCAAAATCTTTTTTGTGTAATTATGTTATCAAGCGAAAGTAAAAAACTTCAGATTAAATTTTACAAGACGTTTAAACTTTAATTTCTAACCTACGAATAAAGTAATTACCCTAAAAAATGTAACTAGTTAAAGCTGAATGAATTCTTAACAAGCTGCTGATTTTTATACGCAAAGACAAAAAGCGCTACGTCTGGGATTTTACTGAAAGTTGTTATTTAATGTCCAGACCTCCCACTACTAGGATTCGTTGTTGGATTTTGTGCACATTTTTTTGTAAAAATAACACTAAGGGGTACCGGGAAGACTTATTTAATTTTATGTTCAGGGTAAATACGATCTACTTGGCCCAATTTAGGCTTTTTAAAACTTCCAGAAACCGAAATGGCTAACCACCAAAACACTAGACAAAATACTTGGTTGCCATACCAGAAAAATAATTGTTTATTATTTTAGCAACTAGATTGTTTTTCGAGTATTTAAAGTTTTATTTGGGGCTCTCCATAATTTAATAATATATTTATAAATAATAACAAAAAGTTAATTTTTCAGACTTGTAACAGCAATTGAAGATGCGTATGGAGTAGCCCTATTGTTGCACATGTTAACAGCCACTGTGATGTTGACTCTTTTGGCCTACCAAGCAACCAAAGTAAGTGTAAGATTTCTGTATGCATATTATAGATGTAGGGGAAAAGCGGGTATTATAGTACGGGGTGTAATACCGTACAAAGCGTAATGTACGCAGTCAAATACCAATCTTAATGACAAGAGTGGAGTTATAATAATACGCACTCAGGTCTAAACATCCATGAGGCATTTTAACAGCTATACTCTATTCTGTTCTGTCCTTAATTAAATTTTTATTTTATTTTTTAGATTGATGGTGTTAATAAATATGCTGCCACTGTGATTGGTTATTTGGTTTATTCCTTGGCTCAAGTATTCCATTTCAGTATTTTTGGTAACAGGCTAATTGAAGAAGTAAGTAAAAAAATAACTTATTTTTTTTTTCAATTTTATATTGAATTTCTTTTCTTTAAAATTTTGTTTTTAATTTTGATTTTTTATGAAAACTATTAAAGTTTTTTTCCCTATAATAGTGGAAAGTTTTCTTATGATATTTTTATTCACTGTATAATTTGTACTGACTGCAAAGCTTAACAGAAATTATCTCTCTGAGAGATATACAGATATGATCAATAACTGGCATGCCAAAGGTGATTCTACATCGAAAAATATCAAAAAAAAGTTTCTATAAATATTGGTCCGGAAATGAGCCCTAAGGGAGCTACGGCCCTTTAAAATTGTAATGAAAATAAGGTTTTTAATTATTAACTCTGGTACCCTTTAAGCTAGAGTGACGAGCTTTTGCATGTATACTAGTATTAATAAGGGCAATAAGTTTATGTTAATTTATTTTTTTTTAATTTATCCAGAGGCGTGCCTAGACAGACAAAATATGTGAGGCTTAACACATTTTTGCCCCAAACTTTTTTATGTGTAGTTTTTTTGGATTTTTTGTAAAAAATATAGTTTTTTTTGATTAAAAATACATAAAAAATGTCATATAGTGTAACACTGTAGGAGCAACCGTTTTCAAAAAAAATGCATTTAAGAGGAAGTAACATTTTGTGCCACCAAAAACGTTACTTTTTAAAGGGTTATTAATATGTTAATATTAACGGGTTCAGCGTAAGTTTTTAAAATTCCTCAACTTTAAAGTTCGCGGCTCTTACCCCCCTCAGGGCATTGACGAGGAGGTTTTGCGAGTCAGATTCTCAGTCCAATCGCTTGAAAATCGAAGAATACTATCAGCTATCTCTATTTTTTACAGAATAATTCACAATCTTATTGATTGTAATTTATTGCTAGGAAAAATTGATTTTTTAGTTCCCCGACTGAATGCTAGGCAAACTGATTCTTTTTCGCTGTCATCCCAAGAACAAATTTATTATTGAAGTCCCCAATTTATGTCATGTGTGATAATATTAATACTTATAGTATAAATTGTGATATATTTTTTGAAAAACTCAGTTCCGTTTTAAAAAAATCAAGCGTAAATTTAGGTATTTAAGATTTAGCTTAATTTCTATTTTTAATTTTTAAAATTTAATTTTTTATATCTAAATTTTTTTTTGTTACTTAATATTCTTATTTATATTTGTTATTATGAAATGAAATTTTCCTGTTATTGGATTACTCTGTTGGGCAATAAAGACTATTATTATTAAATTTAGGTGTTTTGGTGAAGAATACATTTTTGCTCAGTTTTAAATGAAGAATCACCCTGCAGCATTAACATTTTATTGATGCTCTTATTTGTTCCCCATTCAGTATGTCATCTTCGAAGGGCCGTAGCTCCCTTAGAGCTCATTTCTAGACCACCCTTTATAGAAACTTTTTTTCATATTTTTGGATGTAGAATCACCTCTTAAATTTTGGCATGGCAGTTTCTGATCACCCTGTATATACAGGAAATTTAAAATAGTAATTTCAACTAAAGTTAATATACCTATAAAACTACTGCTACAGATGTTTATAAAGTTGCCTATCCTTGAAAACAAGAACAAAATTAAATGAGAAATTAAATTAAAAATTAAACGAAGTAACTAAAATTCCAAGTAATTCCCACGGGATTTATAAAATTAATGTCCAGTCTGGAAAACTTTAATATAAAATAATAGTAACAAGTTGATGGAAAAAGTTTCGTCAAAATGGATACTCATGACAGAAAGGTCCTGGTTGCTCGGTTACAAAACTTAAAATTATATATTCGAAATTTTTGCTTTAAAGCGACTTCTTTATTTTATTTGGAGTTTGCTTTTATAAAATGCTTTTATGTAATTGAAAACGTATTCTTTTTCTTCTTCTACTTCTTCTACTTTTCTATGCATAATAATAAATATGTCAATTTAAATTTAACGTATTACTTAAAGTGTTCAATAGCGTTTTTTAGTTATTTTAATCTTATTTGATCTTGTCAATATACATTTTAACACGTGAGCGATTGGTGTATTAGCAAAAAGTCCTTGGGACCGGAATATATGTAAGTTAATGTAACGTAACACCACATTGATCTCACGTTATCCCGGAGGCAATCTATGCGTGACACCCCTTAAAATGGCAGCGAGTTTTATATTTATTATAATTCCTCAGTAATATCCAAAATCATTTTACTTTCCCCGAAGAAAGTTTTAGGGGGTAAAATGGGGTAAAAAAATGTTTTAATTTTTTTTTTCAATTTCTTTGTCTTTAAAAAAAGAAACTTTTTTAGAAACCTCTTTTATGTTATTTTATTAAATTAATTTTTAATTTTTTCTTTAGTTTTTTTATTTATTTTTTTATCTTTAGAGTTCTTCGGTGATGGAAGCAGCTTACAGTTGTCATTGGTACGATGGGTCAGAAGAAGCAAAAACTTTCGTACAAATTGTATGTCAGCAATGTCAAAAAGCTATGTCGATCTCAGGAGCCAAGTTTTTCACTATTTCTTTGGATCTGTTTGCCTCTGTAAGTAAAAAGACCAGAAACCTGTCTTTCCGAAAGGTCAATTTTAAAAAATGTTAAAATGTTATTTTTACTAACACGTGCACGAATTAGTTTTACATGAGAGGAACTATCCGCAATTATATCTCAGTTAAGAGATTATTTATTTAAAAACAAAAAGAGGCTAAAAACATTAAAGATTTATGTGTTATATCTTATATATATATATATACAGGGTGTATTTGAAATAGGGTAGAAAATTTTAACAGGTGATTCTACATGATAAAATATGACAAAAAGTTCCTATAAACATATGTCTAAAAGTGCGTCATAAGGGAGCTACGCCCCTTTGAAATTGGCTAAAAAAAATCGGTTTTTATTTAATAACTCAGGAACACTTTGAGATATATTAAAGAAGTTTTGCACGTGAATTAATCCTAATAAGGCCCATCCTTGTATGTCATTTTCACGTACTTATTTAAACCAGGGGTGTGTGAAACGGGGGGGCCTTATCAGTTTTTTGTCCAAAACTTTTTTCTGTGTAACTTTTTTGCAATTTTATTTTTGAAATATGATTCCTCAGGTCAAAATACATAAAAATGGTACTCTTGTTGTAATACTGTAGGATTAACAGTTTTCGAGAAAAGTTAATTTGAATGTGAAATTTCACGGTTCGAGGACGAAAAATTAAATACTAAAATGTCGAAAACCAAAATTTTAATGATATTCTGCATCAAAAACTAAGAAAAAAAAGTTTCCATACATGTAGGTAGAAAAAACGCTTTTAAAGCTACCATAGCCCTCTAAAAATGGTGCATATTTAGGAGACCATAGCTCCATTAGGATTGATTTTTGGAAGTACCTGTATATGAGGTTTTTTTCTTAGTTTTTAGTTCATTCGCCCTGCATCATTAAAATTTTGGTTTTCAACATTTTAGTATTTAATTTTTCGTCCTAGAATCGTGGAATTTCACCTTCAAATTAATTTTTCTCGAAAACGGTTAATCCTACAGTATTACAACAGGAGTACCTTTTTTATGTATTTTGACCTGAGGAATCATATTTTAAAAATAAAATTGCAAAAAAGTTACACAGAAAAAAGTTTGGGACAAAAAACTGATAAGCCCCCCCCGTTTCGCACACCCCTGGTTGAAATAAGTACATGACAATAACACATAAAAACGGGCCTTGGTAGGATTAGTTGACGTGCAAAACCTAGTTGATATATCTCAAAGGGTTCCTGAGTTATTAAATAAAAACCGATTTTTTAGCCACTTTCAAAGGGGCGTAGCTCCCTTATGACGCATTTTTAGACATATGTTTATAGGAACTTTTTTTCATATTTTATCATGTAGAATCACCTGTTAAAATTTCCTACGCTATTTCAAATACACCGTGTATATATGTAGCTTTTACAAAAAAAAAACCTACACTATGTTATATCTTTTTTCTTTAGGTATTGGGAGCTGTAGTAACCTACTTCATGGTGTTGGTGCAACTCAAATAGATTGTTTCTATATTATTTTAATCAAATAATATTTTACGGATGAGCATTTTTTTCAATAGACTTGAAAGAGGTAAAATTATACATTTTTTGGTGAAGCAGAATAAAGAAAGTTTTTTGTTAGACAGAATGTTATTTATAAAAATCTTTAGAATTAATATTTTTACTTAACAATTTACTTTTAACTAATCTAAGTTAATTTTAAGATATTTTTAAAGCACAAAACCAAACCTTTTAGATATTATTATATTAGTGTGGTACAGTACCCCCCTCCCCCATGTAACGCTTCATAACCCCTCCCCCCATGTAACGCTTCGTAACGCTAGCAGCCAAGATACCACCTAAAATTTTTCGGTGAAAAAACAAACCGTTTTTTTTTTAAGTAATAGTGTTACGTAACGCTGCATCAGTGACCTCTCTCACCCTCCTAACGCAACGTAACGCTAAGCACTACCCAAATACTCCCCCCCAAGTGCGTTACGTATTTTAAGTATGGCCCCTAATACGGAAAAAAAATAAATATAAAAAAATTAATAAATAAAAATAAAAAAAAAATAAAAAAATAACAATAATAATAATAATAAGTTTTTGTCTCTCTTTAAAATTGATTTATTTAACTAGAATTAGTAGGTACCTACCACTATACTACCCTCCTTAGTTAAAACGTCCTAACTAACATTGGTATTTTTCCTAAATTTTTTGAATAAATGGCCAAATTCCCTGACTTCAAGGTTTCAGTTTAAATTTCTCTGAGTTTTCCCGGACTTTCCTGTTTTCCCTGACTGGTAAGAATCCTGGAGAACAGATAAATATGGAATAGAACAACCGGTAAATGCAGATAAGACGAAAATGGCAAAAATGTTAGTTAGGACGTTTTAACTAAGGAGGGCAGTATAATATTTTGTATATCAAAATGTATCTATAGCGTTAGGAAGTTATTTAGATACAATACAATATGTGATAATTAAAATATTATTTTAATTTATGTTTTAAGGGAACTTTTCGTTTCATAATTGGAAAAAAATTAACTTTTTAATTTTTTTTTTGTGAAAAGAATATTATATCTATTGAACTGATTTCTTTTGGACATATTTATAAAACATATTAAGAATATATTTTTTTTTTGCATTTTTAGTACACCTTGACCACTTCAGAGGGCGTCTTCCAAAAGACACTTTTTAAACGGCTCCACCGTTTTTGGGCTTCCTGTAACACATAGAGTAAAAATTGCAACGGCATTCTATTCATAAGACTAAATATTTATAAATATTAGTAACTCAACCTAAAAAAATTTCTATTTTTAATATTTTTATCATTTTATAAATATTTTTCTGATAAATGAAAAAAAAAGCCATTTCATTTTTCAGAAAAATGTTTATAAAATGATAAAAATATTAAAAAATACAATATTTTTTAGGTTTAGTTAATAGTATTTAGTCTTGTGAATAGAATCCCGTTGGAATTTTTACTATGTGTTACAGGAAGCCCAAAAGCTGTGAAACCGTTTAAAAAGTGTCTTTTAGAAGAAGTGGTCAAGATGTACTAAAAATGCAAAAAAAATATATATATTCTTAATATGTTTTATAAATATGTCCAAAAGAAATCAGTTCAATAAATACAATATTCTTTTCAAAAAAAAAAAAAAAATTAAAAGTTTATTTTTTTCCAATTATGAAACGAAATGTCCCCTTAAGATTAATGTTTGTTTTTTTATTAATTATAATGCATCATGATATGTGAAAACTCTCAGGCTTGTGTCAATATTAAAAACTGGACTGGTAGAATTGTAACAACACATATTTACTTTAATATAACTACTCTATAATACCTTTACTTCATAAAAGATGTAATGCATAACATCTCTACTCTATTATAGTCTCTATAGAGACTATAATAGATATATACTGCCGTTCTAAGCTGAAAGGTCCTATCTACATAGGTTTAACATACACAGATAGGACCTTTCAGCTCAGCAAGGCAGTATATATATATATATATATATACAGAGCGGTCCAAAAGTCACCCCTCCCCTCTTAACTTTTGAACCAGTTGAGATATCGACTTCAAATTTGGAACTTTTAAATAAAACAACTTAAACTATCTTTTAGCATATATTTAATACTTTCAGCTCTTAAAATGTAGGCAGGGGGCATGGGGGCACATTTTTTTAAATGGGAAAGGGGGTCGTGTAATACATCATTTTAAAGCTTATAAAATTCTCCATTTAACTCTATATTTTTAAATTAAAAAAAAAATTGGGTTTAAAATGGGGTTGAAAATGGATATTAATGTCAAAATTCCTCTAAAAACACAAATAATTTTTGAAAAATGCCTAATTTCATCATAAAAAAATGTTAATTATACTTTTAAAATAATTTTAGTAGACATAAATAAAAATTTATAAAAAAAAACTTAAAAAATCGAATGTTTTAGCACAAAAAATTGAAAAATCAAAACCTTAAAAAACATGTTTAAAAAAATTAAAAATATTAGTTTAAATAGAGAATTTTATAAGCTTTAAAATGATATATTACACGACCCCCCTTTCCATTTAAAAAAATGTCCCCCCATGCCCCCCTGCCCACATTTTAAGAGCTGAAAATATCAAATATATGCTAAAAGATAGTTTAAGTTGTCTTATTTAAGAGTTCTAAATTTGAAGTCGATATCTCAACTCGTTCAAAAGTTAAAAGGGGGGGTGACTTTTGGACCGCTCTGTATATATATAACATCTGTAGGTAGGTAAGGAGTAGACCATGAACATGTGTGCTATAAATCGGAGATTTTATGGAGTAGGTGTTTTGGAGTCGAATGTTATATAGTTATGGGGAGTAGAGACTCTACCGGTAGATTTAGTGCAAAAACTAAACTTTGTTATTTTTTGTACCACATATTGCAGTGTTTTACTTATTTACTTATTATTTAAAAAAAATAATTATTTATTTAACTCAATATTTAATAAATACTATTTTTTCTTTTAAGTGCATTCAATGTGTCTTACACAGGAACGTCAGAAAAAAATGATTTTAAAAACGGTCCTGTACTTTTATATCAATAAGTTCACCAAGCAATGTTTATATTATAATTATACAGAGGGGTCCAAAAGTCACCCCCCCCCTCTTAACTTTTGAACCATTTGAGATATCGACTTCAAATTTGGAACTTTTAAATAAGACAACTTAAACTATCTTTTAGCATATATTTAATACTTTTAGCTCTTAAAATGTGGGCAGGGGGCATGGGGACACATTTTTTTAAATAGAAAGGGGGGTCGTGTAATACATCATTTTAAAGCTTATAAAATTCTCCATTTAACTCCATATTTTTAAATTAAAAAAAGAATTGGGTTTAAAATGAGGTTGAAAATGGGTATTAATGTCAAAATTCCACTAAAAAAAAAACAAATAATTTTTTTAAAATGCCTAATTTCATCATAAAAAAATGTTAATTATACTTTTAAACTGATTTTAGTTGACATTAATAAAAATTTATAAAAAAAAAAACTTCAAAAATCGAATGTTTTAGCACAAAAAATTGAAAAATCAAAACCTTAAAAAACATGTTTAAAAAATTTAAAAATATTAGTTTAAATAGAGAATTTTATAAGCTTTAAAATGATGTATCACACGACCCCCCTTTCCATTTAAAAAAATGTCCCCCCATGCCCCCCTGCCCACATTTTAAGAGCTGAAAATATCAAATATATGTTAAAAGATAGTTTAAGTTGTCATATTTAAGAGTTCTAAATTTGAAGTCGATATCTCAACTCGTTCAAAAGTTAAAAGGGGGGTGACTTTTAGACCGCACTGTACATAGAAAAAAATCAGTAATTATTTTGAAGTTTTGAATTAAATATTTATGTAATCGTTTGGATGATCCAAACAGTGATTTTAAATAATAATAATAAAAAAATATATATTTCTAAAAATATTTTTTTGTACAATCTTATATTTTTTTACTTATTTTTAATTGCATTGTAATTTAAAAACGTTTTAAAATTTAATGATTTAAACACACATTTTTTTTTGATTTTTTTAATGGAATGATTTTTATCAAAAAATCAATAAAAAAAAGTGGGACATATCCTATTAGAAATAAGCTATTTATATTAATCTGTAGTTAACATGTTAGCCTTTAGTTATGATTAAGCCACATCTGATATTTAAGAAAGTACAAAATTAAATAATATTTGTGGCTTGGTTCTAAAAGTGCCATTGTTAATTTGTCAATTCCGTCAACTCTGATGTAACATTTTAAAAACGGTGCTATTGATAAATTGAGATTGGCCCTTTTAGAACCAAGCCACAGTTATTATTTATTATTTTTTAAGAAAAAATGTATGCAATAATGATTAATTACCCAAAAAACGAGATGCCATAACTTTGATCTAGGGGAACGTTCAAGTATTACGTAACGCTCCTAGGGGGGGTGGGGGTCATTTTGGAGTGTTACGCCCATGTTAATGGTATAGGAAAATAGCGTTACAGGGGGGGTGGGGGTCCGAAAATGATCAAAATTTGCGTTACGTAATACTTGAACGTTCCCTAGGGGAATTTGCTATAAAATACAGATTTAAAAAAGTTTCAATAGCTACCCATATTTATGAAACATAAATATAAAAAATATTACTATGTATAAAATAATGATAAATTTATTTAAATTAAATTGAATTTAACATAACATTATGCATTGAAATAATTTGTATTTGTATTTTTACGAGAGTACTATTTAAAATATTATAAAATTGTTAAATATTTATTTAAATAAATGTATTTAAAAACACATAAAGGTAATTTTATTGAATCAATACCAAAAAATACCTAAAAATAAAATAAAATATAGGAAATAAAAGAGGACAGGCCATTATTTCTAAAACTACCAAGTTAAAATTGATAATATTGATTAAAGACCAAATAAACTATTTATATGTAAAAATAATTAACTAGCTTTTGTTTTGGAGTTACGGCCATTGAAATTGAATTTTAGCAATAAACTTTAAGCTATAAAAACCAACAAAAACTCAAGTTTAAAATCGCCAGTTTACTGAAACATACTGGAGATATTTCTATAATATATTTTTCTATAATAAATAAATAAATAAAATAAATAGATAAAAATATTTACTTAGTAACAATGAGTAGCTTATATTAGGCGAAGCAACTCATACATATTTAGTAAAAGTACCAGTAAATCTATGTAGTGCCTTCACCATATTTGTTTATATAGTTGTCTACATAGTGGTACTATAATAATGGAATGATCAACATGGACTGGATAATAACAATTTAATATATTTTTTTGTGATTCTTTTTTCGTCAAAAATTTTCTTTTGGCAATTTTTTTTGTGCAGATTTTTTGTTGGCCAGAATTATATAATATTAATAAAAAAAAATTAATCCGAAGATAATATCTTGAAAATTATATTTAATTTTTTTATTAGTAGGTAATTCAAATGTTAATTATTTTTTTTAGGATTTATCCCGCGCAAATTATTTAAAATTTTTAATTGTTAGGCTTCAAATAATTATAATTACCCAAATTTACAATTTTTTAAATTAAAACAAGAAGAACAGTTTTAAGCGTGCACGCTTCTTTTAAGGTGCATGGACCTTAAAAGAAGTACATATATTCAAGGGCGGATTTAAGTGGGGTGGTCATATCAGCGAGATATATTAGCATAGAAATTCAAAATTACATTTTTGGTGAATGCGCATTTTTTCCTTATGAATGCCCCCCCTCCTTAAAATGAAATAAATCCGCCTCTGTATATATTAAAAGACTACTATTTTAATAGATAAGTGCACCAGTAGTATACTGAAACGAGTATTTTATAGTTTTTTTCTATTTGAATGGTTTTTACAAAAAAAAATAAAAAACTGGCTAAAAAGTATTAAACGTTATTTTTTAGAGTTCTTGGCATAAGTTAACTATTCTCTTTTTTTGGCACGCAGTACTTGGTTAGCGTTAGTTATCATTGCATGCAATATTTAACACATAACTACGCAAATACAGTTTAATATTGCGAAAACTCAATGGAGATCTCTACAACTAGAATTATGAAACAAAAGACGTCTACCCTATCTCTATCTCATTTGTGCTACACTTTCCAGCCAACCAAATAAATACTGTATTTGTTTTTCATACAACAAATACAGTATTTATTTGGTTGGCCGGAAAGTGTAGCAGTGAGCTGCACGAACGAACATAGCTAATGTGAATCCGTAGAATAAGATAATTCTACTAAAATTTAGATGGCGCCAGTAATTTCTTTAATATAGTTACACTTTTCGCCCGGCCAAGTAAATATTGTATTTGTTCAACAAAGAACAAATACAGAATTTGTTTGGTTGGGTGGAAGTGGGAGTGTATGTATGTATTCTATCCTTTTTGGGTAGAACTTTTGTCCCCGTCTAATCTAACGGGAGAAATCTCCATTCAGCTTCACAGGAGCCCGCATAGAACAAAACAGTTCTAAGAATATTCTTAAAATAAATATTGGTAATGTTGTATAATTCTAAGAATATGCAATGTTTTACGTAGAACGTTCTTAGAAGAATTTAAGACATTCAATGGATACCGTTTTAATTATGCGAAAGCTTCTATGATCATTCTAAAAAAAATCTTGCAGAATATGCCCAGCATCTTCTAATAACTTGCAAAACTATCTAACCTAATTTATGATCTATCACATCTAAAGTAGTCAATATTCAGAATAGTGACATGTATAATAATGACATTGTGTGGTACAAAACAATGTCTTAAACTATTATATAATAGACAACATTTCAAATTCAGGAATATTAACATTTTCATGCATTAATTTGTTTGTATATATGTACATACCTTTCTATGCTTACAATACAATCTTACATAGCTTAAAAACACTAGACTTAATAAACTCATCAATCACTAGACTTAGGTGCCTAGGTACATAGGTACCTAGGTCTATAATTATAATCAAATAATACACGATTGGAATCACCAAAAAGAATTAAATGTATAATTTTTTATCGGTTACCGTATTACAACTCCAACATGTCAAGAATAGGCATAGCATAATTTCTAAGAACATTCTTAACATATATTTTTTAGAATATGCATTAGAAGAATGATATGAGAAAATTATAAGGATATGTCATGCATATATGCATAGATTATGCATTTTAAGCGCAAGTTTTAAGCATAATCATAGCATATCTAAAATTTTATTCTAAGAATATTCCCAATAGAATAATTAGAGAATATTCTTAGATCATCGGGGCTATTTGGGAGTGCATGCCAGTGAGCGGGCGCAGCGAACGTGTTAAAATTAGTATTAGTAGTGTTTACGACAGGTAGACATAATTTTGAATTCAAAATTTAGACTTAAGGGGAGCCAAAACGTTAAGAAAATACTTTTGCTGACATTTTTTTATACAATAAATTTAGGGCTTTCTTGTTTTACAAATTGGAAATATCTATGCAGAATGGAACAAAGTAGGGGAATATGGAAGTCTCCCTTTACAATTTGAGGCTCCCAATGCATTGGGAGATTGAAAGATTGGAACAAAACTTCTATCCTTGGAAGTCTCTAACTTATAAGATTCTTGACAAACAGACAGAAGATCCATGTTTTGTAAATGGCCATAAAACGAAAAAATAAACAATAATAACAATAATAATAATAGTATTTTCATGAAATGTTTTAATTTTTTGACTAAACGTTGATTGGTATATTTTTTCCCGTTTAATTTAAATTAAGTATAGTTATTTATGGTACTAGTGCCCATGTCCATGACAAAATTAACCTGCGAGGCGTCAGCCAAGCAGGTTAATTTTCGAGAGGGCAATATCGGTTTACCCATGAGTGCCATATAAGGTCTTATCCAATAAATAGCTTAGGAATTCATATTTTTAATAAAAACTTTAATGACATTTACAAGAAAATAATTTGACAATGACAGTTGAGTGGGTAAAATAAACAATTGTCCACTCAATAAAGTAAAAGGCACACGGGGGTTATTATTGAGTTTATCTATTTAAAATAAAGCTGGTAATTGTCTCATTATCTGTATGTATTGCATAAAACATTTTTATTTATTTATATTTATACAAAAAATAATAATATTATTTTCTTTTTTTTAATTTATTTATTCATTTGATACCATACACGGCAAGTCATGGAGAGCGCCATATAAGCCTAAATTGTGTTTAGTTATTAGTCCCTTAACCCATTCGATACAGGTTGATTCAGAAATGAGTTATCTAAATTTTAAGGAGTTTTCGGGGAATTTTTTTTTGGTAAGTTTTTTTCTTTTAAGAATACTTGTAACCTTGTTTTTTTTCAATCACCTTGTAGAGAAAAAGTGGTTTCTTTTTGCATATCTCCATTAAATTAGTATAAATTACTTAATTAAAGATTTACCATAAAAGACAAACAAAATTAGTTATGTATTTGCATTTATGCATATTATTTATTTATGAATGATTTTATTATTTATTTCCTGGAAAAATACATAAAAAAATAAATCTAGAGCTTTTAAATTAATATACTCCCCGCAATTTAAAGTTAATTAATTAATTTCCAAAATTTTTAATTCTGAAAATGGAATTTTTCAAATTTTGAAAATGGAATGTTCCTCTTTTTTGATTTAAAATTAAAAAAAATCTACCAAAATCTCTTTATTGCTCCATTCGTCCTTATGTACGTCAGTTTGTCCGTCAAATGCTACAGTTTATTGTCCGCACAAATGGAGCCAATTCGGCTGACAGTGGGGCCGGAGGGATATTTCCCCTGATTTTATATGAAAATAAAGACGGTTATAAATTATTATTACATATATTGTTAATAAGTTTAGAATAGGGGCTATGAATCCCATAACCCCTTTATCATTAGGTATGGTGTTGTTTTGAATTTATGGTAAAGGTGCATTTGTATCTTTTTACCCGCCCCCATCTCTGGCAAAATTTAAAATAGCAACTCTGGTCTGAAAACTCAAAAATGAAATGTCGAATTTTCAGAAAAGAGGAAGAAAATTTTTTGTTTTAGCTAGATACCCCTTTAAAGGTTTTTTTTATATCTTTCTCCACCCCGATAAAGCGTCGAGAAATGTAAAAAATACAATTAAAGAATATGAAATTTACTAACAAAGGAATTAAAAAAAAAATTAATCTAAATTTTAGTACTGTATTTTGGGCTAATTGTGACATCAGGGTAATTGTGACATGTCGTGTGATAATTCTTCTAAAGTTAAGATTTAATCCAACCCAGGCATTAGTTATTTAATATTGTCAAAAACCTAATGACAGGGGTGGATTGTATCTTAACTAGTTTAGAATTATCACACGACATGTCACAATTACCCTGATGTCACAATTAGCCCAACCTACAGTATTTATTTTATCAGATAAGTAATAAAAATGATTTATCTTCTTTTAAGACAATAAAGGGTACCAACATTATAATTCTATTGTTTATTTTAGCAAGATCCCCCCAAATTGGGTACCACGGTGGTACCATTTGTTGCAATTTCAAAGCTCCAGTCTACTTTGATCTCTTCTCTCGCGAAGTGATTTGATCTCGGTGGTACCCATTTAACTAAAAGAAGTGGTACTCGTTTAAAGCGGTACTAGATAGTGAAATATTACTGATACAAAGTATACCGGCGTGCCGGAGTTATACAATTTAACCATTTAGGGTAAGTAGTACCTAGTTATTTATTAACAAATAAATAAATACTTTTTTTTAATTGTTGTTAATATTCACAAAAAAAGAAATAAAAAAATAATTTTTTCTTTAATAAAAGAAAAATAATAAGAAAATAAAAAACGTAATTGTCATTATAGTGAGATATCGCAAAAATAGCGTTTTTGGCAATATTTTGGGGGTGGGATACATAGGGGGTACTTCCTCCAGGCTAAGGAACAAGACTTACAAACTCAAATGGACTTGGTATGAGTTTTAATAGTAGTAATTAAGTGAAGTGGACCATTATAAAATTTTGATATTTCGCTTCGTTAACGAAATATTTAGGGTACCACCCTTATAAACCAGCCACCACAAATTTTAGATACTGAATATTGTTTATATTTATAACTTTGTAACCTACGAATATGGAAAAAAGTTAGGGTTATTCATAAATTATGAACTTAACCCTATTGCACCTTGTTCCCATTTGGGGTCACTGGGCATTAAGACCCCTGAATTCTTTAATAATCAAAACACAAACTTTATAGGAATCTAGTTTTTACTTGAAAATACTGGTATTAAAAAGTTGGAGTATCTATTGACAAATGGCAGTACCTGATAATGCCGGTAAATATTTAACCAGCTGATCATGTCACGCACTTTTGAGATTAGCTGTAATCAAATTTTTGTTAGTTTGTTGGTTTTTGTTCAAAAAAGTTTTTTTGAGTTTTTAAAAACTTTAAACACTGTTTTGTTGATTACCACATATAATTTGTGAGTAGGTTAGTATTAGTATTTTTAAGATTTTTATTCGTTTTTGTTCTTATGTGCACAATGTTTCCAGATGGGTTTGAAAAAAAAGTATCAACACTTTTGAAATAAAAGAAAAAATATTTTTTTTCTCTATGCAAGTCAAAAGACATATCATAAGTTTTTTTCGTTGCAAAATAAAATTATGTACAATATACGGTTAACTTAAATGTTAAAAGGAGGTACCACTGTACCATTTTTATCATAAAAAGATTCGATTCATAACACATGCACACGAAAAAAAGGCCTGGTTCCCGCGACACCAAAAACGTATAGAAATGTTTGTTTCATCTGGGGAACCAGTCCCTTTTTTTTCGTGTGCCTGTGTAATTAACGAACATTTTTTCCATGTGTGTATTTCCAAAAAACCCTGTATATTTTGAAGTAATCTTGCGGTAGAGTTGGTACCACCTCGAGTACAAAATTAAATATTTAAATAAAAACAAGCAAGCATTTGTTTTAAAAAAATATGAATTATCTTTTTAGATTACACAGAGTACCCACATTAAAATTCTTTTGTTAATTTTTTGCAATCTCTTAGATAAGGTGCCACCATTAGAAAAGATTTGTTATTTTTTCAAGTACCATTAAACATCAAACTTTTATTATGAAGCAATAATAATGGTAGTACCCGTTTATTGAGAAATTGGTACTCGAGTACCAATAACTTTTATAAAAAATAACTTATTTATTTCAATATGTAATTAATTAAATTATAATTTAAAATAAATACCTGAGTGGGTACTGCATAGTAAATTTTAAATTTTTATGAAAAATATGGTACCAAGTAACCAAGTTTTTAGATAGTGATCAAGATCTTTTATTATTTTTGCACGATTCAACCAAATTGGGCTCAACCGAGGGCTCAACAATGGTACGATTTTTTTGCATTTCAAAGTACCACTATACTTTAAATTCTTCTCTTGTAAGCGATTTAATCTCGAAACTACTGTAAAAGAAATTAAACTCATTCGCAGTACTACTATAATAATATAGAAGTACTATAATACTACTAGATTCTTAGTGCAGTTTGTAAAAAGTCAATAAATTCTAGGCAGTATTATAAGTACTTATATACACTAGTGTAAGTAAGTTCTTATAGACTTATTTTATAGGTTTTTCGACTTATATACGTTTAAAAAAAGCCTTATCCACATGTTAGCATAACCAAACATAACGCATAATAACATAATGACATAAGACTGCACTTATCGCAATACATAAGCACATAATATTGGTTGATAGATAAATTGGTTGATAGACAAATTGTCTAAGACAATACACGAAGAAGAGGATGAACATATGCAAATTATGTGATTACGTATTAGGCGTTATGTTTGGTCATGCAAGCCTGTGGATAAGGCTTAAGCTAAGGCATAATACATAAGACTGCACTTGATATAGCAATACATAAGCACATAATATTGGTTTAAAGACGATACACGAAGAAGAGGACAAACATATGCAAATTATGTTATTACGTATTATGCGTTATGTTTCTTTATGCAAGCCTTGTGGATAAGGCTTAAGCTAAACTAAAATTTAACCAAAGTAATATTATTTTTTTAGTTTGTTTATAACCTAATAATAGAAATTACATTATAAAAAATAAACTTATGTATGATTTATAAATTTTTATGTAATACCTATATATTTAATTTGTTCCTAATAATTACTTTTCTTTAAAATGAACTAATAATTATTATTATTAACCTATAACTATATATTACAACCAATTTTATTTATTCCAATTATATAAAGTTAACAACATATTGTATATTATACCTTAACTATTAATTTGTTATTAAAAAAATACCTTGTCTTAAAATTTAAACACAGGCAAAATCTACACAGTAAAAAGTTTAACTAAGCATTTATTATTATACTATTCACAGCGCCTGCGCTAAAATACTATTATAGGGTGGTTTCGATTTTTCAAAAATTTTCAAAAATATTCCTAGACAAAAAATTTTTCGATATAAATTTGTTTCATGAAAAAATAAGCAACTTTTTTTTTAATTGTCCGTCCGTCTGTAAACACGATAACTCAAGAACGAATAATCCGATCGACTTGAAATTTTCAGAAAAAATCGAGTTTTACGAGGGGAAGATTCCAATAGCTATTGTTTTTGAAAGTAATTCCTCCAAAAACAAAAAAAGTTATGGGGGGTTAAACTTTTAAAAAAATTGAAAAAAGCTGAAAGAAAATTCCGATTAACGTAACTTTTTCAGGAAAAATTACTTTTCCTATAAGAATCAATTCTACCAATTTTGAAACTAATCCACCCAAAAACAAAAAAGTTATGGGGGGTTAAACTTTTAAAAAAAATTTAAAAATTGTGTTTTTTTTTTTAATTTTTTTACTTTTCGCAAGAAAATTATTCTAATAAGATTTTTTTAAAGTATTTTAGACTAAAAATAATATAATTTTTAATGATTATATTTAATAATAAAACCCCAAAAACGAGGACGTCGACATAAACATCTAATATTTTTGAGCTTGTGGGTAATAATTCTGAAAAATCTTTGAAATCTTATCAAAAATTACCGACATTTTCGAAATTTTTATCAAGATTTTTGCAAGATTTTTGAAAGAATACCGTCCACGGACTTCCTATGATGACACACCCCTCGCCAAAAACTCTACAGAGAAAACAGGTTCCGTTTTATTGAAGCACCCTGTATATAATTAAATTTCAATTAAACATTTTAAAATTTGGCCAAATTATTAAAATAACTGATTCGAATTAGGAAAGAGTTTGACCTTCGATTAAATAAATAATTCTTAATTCGTGATTAATCTGATATGATCTAGTTTAAATGTTTTGCTATTTAGTTATAGTTACAATATAACGGATTTTTAAAAAGACTACAGGAGAAAACGAATAATGCTCAGGCTGAACAGTTCAGAAAACGAAATTGAAAGTTTAAAGGCTAAAAGATCTAACAAGAATATTGTAGAATTAATTAATTGATTAATTAATTAATTAATTAATTCTTTGGAGTATACTTATTTATACAGGGTTATTCAGAAATAAGTTCGAGAAATTCAAGGGGTGATTCTACGTTAAAAAATATGAAAAAAAGTTCCTATAAAGTCCGGAAATGAGCCCTAAGGGAACTGCGGCCCTTCGAATATAGACATATTGAATAGGGAACAAAATAAGCACCAATAAAATTTAAATACTGCAGGGCGATTCTTCATTTAAAACTAAGCAAAAAAGTATTCTTCACCAAAAAACCTAAATTTAATATTAAACGATATATAGCCTTTTAAAAAGTAACATTTTTAGTGGCACGAAATGTTACTTCCCCTTAATTGTATTTTTTTTTTTGAAAACGGATGTTTCTACAGTGTTACACTATAGGACATTTTTTATGTATTTTTACCAAAGGAATCTATATTTATTACAAAAAATTCAAAAAAATATACACAAAAAAATTTGGGGCAAAAATGTGTTAATCCTCACATATTTTGTCCGTCTAGGCACGTCTCTGGATAAATTAAAAAAATATATTAATTATATTATTATTATTTATAATAGTATACATGCAAAAGCTCGTCGCTCTAGCTTAAAGGGTACCTGACCAACCTTTATAGGAACTTTTTTTCATATTTTTTAACGTAGAATCACCTCTTAAATTTCTCGAACTTATTTCTGAATAACCCTGCCTAAATATAGCTAAAAAATGTGATTTTCTTAGATTTTTTTAAAGTTTTTATTTATGTCATTTAGAATTAGTTAAAAGTATAAAGGTTAGTTCATCCAAGCATTAACTCTAAAGAAACTAAAGTTAAGAGTAAGCAAAATTTATTTGATGTTTATAAAAAAAATTTGTCGAAAATTCCCACTTTTTATTCCCCTCAAAAAAATGATTTAAAAAAATAAGAGTATCGATTATAATCGAATAGAGAATTGCACGAGCTTTACAATTATGTATTAACGAACCCCCTATCGATAAAAAAAATCTGCATTCAATGTGCCTCCTAAAAATATTGTAGTTTTTATATTTTTGGCGAAAAAATTGACGTTTGAGTTCAAATATAGTTTTAATATCAATCAACCAATCAACGGGAACTATTTTACTTTTCAATACGGACCAAAAAATTAATATTTTCGTAAAAATTTATTAAATGCCGCTTTTAGATACAATCGAATAAAAGTAATAATTTTTTTATCAAACGCGAAAAGTATACTTTGAAATACAAAGCATGATATCTTCACGGCTTGTTTTTTTTCAGGTTCCCTTGATATTTCGTCAATCAAAAAGGAGTCAACAAAAGAATATTATTTTAAGTGCTTCCATTAGACCTTTAACTTTTAAAGGTGCGTTTCAAGAACCAACAAGTGATACTGGAATAGATTAAAAATTGAAGGTTAGTACTACTGTTTTTTTTTAATCCTTGACTAATATCGTGTGTAAAATGCTTTTAAGGTACTTGGCTGATATATGTTTTTTCAATAATTGTTGAATGTTAGTTTCGAGATATCACAGTTAAGAAGTTAGATATCGATATATTTGAGTAGTTCAGCGAAAAGGTATGTTATAAAAAATTTTTTTTTTATTAATTAACGCAGTTTTTTCGTTAAAAAGTACAATGCATCGGAAACCGCAAAAATTAAAAAATCGATTTTTTTTTACTAATATACCTTTTCGCTGAACCACTCACATATGATAGATACAGCTACCTTTTGTTTGGACTTTGTTTCACAGCATTGTGCTACTCTAGATCAAAACATTTAAAAATTTTATATAGGTACAAATTTTTTCTATTCTGAGCAACTTTTAAAAAATGCTCAAGAATCCAGAAGTGCTGATGAAAAATATATGTTTTTTTTTTCAAGAGAACACATTGTTTTTTTTTTTAATTTTTAAATTTCTGATGAAGTATTATATGGACTTACCAATCAAGTTACATGTGATGTCATAAGATTTCAAGGGACTTTACAAAATTTCATAAGTTTCCATGAGATTTCATGCGGTTTTTGGAATTTATGTATAAAAATTTTCGTGAATTTCACGCAGTTTGGTATGTATTGAAACCGGTTTTGTATCCTATCAGAATTTATTTGTAGATTAACATATCTTCACGGCTTGTTATTATATTATATTGATTGAATAATTTATGATGAAAATATAAACAATAGGTGTTGATAATCGATTCGTAACATAATACTACTATTGTATCATTTGAATCTTTAAAATACTACTTTCATTATGAAATTTATTTATATTAAAATTTTTCATTTATAAATAATGTATATTAATATTAATACTTTTTTGAAATGGCATTTTTTCGTTTTTTTATGTAATTTTTTTAATTTATTTTTTAAGTTGCGTTATTTGGGAAAATGCAATATACCATTTACTGTGACTTGTATATAATGGAATTCGTAGCATTGCATATCTTCACGGCTTGTTTTGTCTTTAAAACTGTAACAATATAAGGAATTAAACAATACAAATACCTCATTATTACAACTGCGTTGGGCGGGAGTCAAAAAATGTTCAAGTAACTTGAAATTTGGTATGCAAACATACTTTTTTGACTAAAGCAACATAGGAGGGGTACTTATGAAGAATTAGAAAAATGTGTTTTTCTTCAATCGTACTAAAATATTTATATTTTATAACTGAACACACTAGTTAGAAGTGATCTATTTTTTTACAGTAAAAAAATGAGTTCATTATTGTACGCCGTAAAAAAAAGTTAGTTAGCAAAACCACCACTGGCGGCAGCACTCTTTGACTTTGATGACAGCCATACTTCAAACTTGTTTGTTCATTATGTAAACAGGTGGTTGACTCGAGATTCTGTGCAAAAACCTTGTGTGAAATTGATTAAAAATGATTGAAAAAGAATATATGGTTTATACACCTACAAATCTCTCCGAAATTGCAAATGCTATATTAGACAAGTCGACATCGAAATCGCGAAAAGTGTACGATTTAGCCTACGAAAAAAATTTAAAATGATCTAAGGAAGGTTTAAGTTTATTTCGAAAGGGTTTTATTGGACTATTTTAATAAAAAAAATACTTTATTACTGAATAAATTAAATTCAAAAATTAATATTTAAAAAATATATATAGGTTGCTTGAAGAAAAAATAGTATGTTTCACTCAGAGGAAAAGTGCTTTTTTTACTCGTCTGTAGTTTCCGGACTCCACTTCGCGTCGTCTGTAAATTCTACAGACTAGTAAAAAAAGCTTCACTTTTCCTCTTAGTAAAACAATATACTATTTTTTGCAATATCCGGAATTTTACATTTATTAAATGCCTTGTATTTGATAAGCCTTATCTCAAAATTTATATGGTTTGGGATGATACCCTTATGTATAATAACAATTATTAAAATGACTCATTTTAAATAAGGATCCGCGTATAGACATTTCACAGCGTTGTTTAATTATATTTATTGATATGTTTATAATTATACCAATTGTATTTAAATAAACAATATTAAATAGTGCTGTCAAGAAGATAATTTAGTAAATTTTACAAAAAAATAATATTTATTATAAACTAAATTAAATTGTTTGATATTTACAAATTTAAAAAATCTATATAAAACATTTTACTATTCCTTAAAACGACTTTTGTTTGATTAACGCAGTCGTCCCTACGAAGTGACTGATCGATTTCGTGCTTTTTAGCACTCTTCAGAGCCACATATCGGTAGTAGGGACAACTACGAAAATCAAATCCTTTCCATATATCTCTATATAGAGTTTAAAATTCGTTGTAAGGAAAAGCAAAAACAGCTAGCGACATCTACTGCTAAAAGCAGAGACTGGATAAACCTATCGACAGTCCAAAAAAGGAAGCAGTTATTGGTTTCAAGAACCTATTGCACGCTGTCGATAGGGCAATGTCCACCGTGGCATTGATTAATCTGCCCCCTATCGACAGCGTGCAATAGGTTCTTGAAACCAATAACTGCTTCCTTTTTTGGACTGTCGATAGGTTTATCCAGTCTCTGCTTTTAGCAGTAGATGTCGCTAGCTGTTTTTGCTTTTCCTTACAACGAATTTTAAACTCTATATAGATATATGGAAAGGATTTGATTTTCGTAGTTATCCCTACTACCGATATGTGGCTCTGAAGAGTGCTAAAAAGCACGAAATCGATCAGTCACTTCGGAGGGACGACTGCGTTAATCAAACAAAAGTCGTTTTAAGGAATAGTAAAATGTTTTATATAGATTTTTTAAATTTGTAAATATCAAACAATTTAATTTAGTTTATTAATTCAGATACCACTGTAAAAGGTGACCTCCTAGCGTTTAGGATTCAATTGGCGGCAATGTCCACCGTGGCATTGATTAATCTGCCCCCTATCGACAGCGTGCAATAGGTTCTTGAAACCAATAACTGCTTCCTTTTTTGGACTGTCGATAGGTTTATCCAGTCTCTGCTTTTAGCAGTAGATGTCGCTAGCTGTTTTTGCTTTTCCTTACAACGAATTTTATACTCTATATAGAGATATATGGAAAGGATTTGATTTTCGTAGTTGTCCCTACTACCGATATGTGGCTCTGAAGAGTGCTAAAAAGCACGAAATCGATCAGTCACTTCGGAGGGACGACTGCGTTAATCAAACAAAAGTCGTTTTAAGGAATAGTAAAATGTTTTATAATATTTATTATATTTTCGTTTCTCAAAGTTTTGTATTCAAAATGCTAACGTGTTTTCTTGTCAAGGATCCCTCTCTGTACGGATAACTTTGTGATCACGATAACTCCAGAACTCTTTGACCTAAAAATTTGAGATTGTTTTTGGTAAAAATCAAAAAATTTTAAAGGGGGAAAAAGGGGCAGTTTGGGTCTGGCTGTGCATTTTACAAGGGAAATGCCCATAACTTCGAAACTAGGCCGGTCCCCCTACCTAACATTTTGATTTTTTTAAATTTGTTTTTTTTTTACTGTGTAAGATTTACATCTTCCTGTCTTCATTTAAAGATAACTTCCTGTTAATTACTCACATCATTAATTGGCATATTAAATTTCAAATTATTTTTTTTGTTAATTACCGTGGTAATTAGGCAAATTTCATTGTTAAGTTTCCAGATAATCTTTAGGTAAACATCTTTTGTGAGAAGTGATATTTTTATTCTAAATTTTATTTACCTATTTCTTAGAACAATAGTATGTAGATTTAAGCAAAATTTTAACGATAAGTGATTTTTTTTTGTAAATTTGTTTCATCCTAACAGGATGACATTGATGTTGCAACTATTTAACACATTCACTTTAGGTTAAAGCTTTCAAAAGCTATTAAATTAAGTTTTTTTTGTTTTCAAAAAAAATATCTAATTAAAAAAAAACTGTTTTTTTTTTATTTTTTTTTGCAAAATTGTTAAAAAAGTTTTTTTTTTATTTTTTTTTTTAGGTATTTGGGAAAATGTAATTTACCATTTACTGTTAATAATATATAATGGAATACGTAGCATTACATTATGTGTCCCCCATTTTTCAGTTTCATAAAAAATGGGGGATTTTTTTGTTTCTTTTGTTGGGTGCATTATTTTTGCATACCACATTTTATCAATTAATCTGAATGATATTTACATGTTTCCTATTTAGTGTGAAAATCAGTGAAGCTTGGCCTCCTTAGGCGGTTTACATAAAATAATTTCAAAGGTCAAGTTCTTAAATGCAAAAAATATATTTAATGCTTCATTAAGCATATTAATTATTTGTTTAATTATATTATTAAACAGTAATATGTCGTATATCGACTGGTCTCATTGAAAAGGTCGTGTCTATACAAAATACAACTGGTAAGAAACGTGTTAAGGAAAATTACTTTTCAATACATCGTTTTAAAGCTTAAACATTCCTCTACAAAATAAAATTTAATTCAGTTTTCTATCTCTACTATTAAAGCGGAAAATTAATTTTAAACGCAACCGCTACATTCTATACCACTGTGCGTCGGCAGCGACCGTGTTAATTTCGAATAACGTTGATATTTTTAGGGTTTTAAAGAGTTTAACTCCCTATAACTTTTTGAGATTTTAAAAAGTTTGGTACAATTTACATTTTTAATGAAATTGATTTTACCTGAAAATTTAAAGACATATTTGTATATAACGCATATTGGTACAAAAAAAATGGATTTAAGACTACATATTTTTTTTGGTTCTAATTAAAGGTCTGATATGAAGCTGCAAGGAGTATAACCACTGATTATTAACCAGCATTCTACATATTAAACATGTTTTATGCATAAAATTGTCATACCAGCATAAAATAAAAACTTGAAAACGAAGAAAATTTGAAATTCGACTTTTTTAAATAGATTAGTCGATATAAAATATCGTTACATATTTGTATGTTTTTCTTTTTTTTTAATTAATTTATATTTTTTTATTATTAGATCCTGGATATGAATTAACATGTGGCGTATTTTATAATTTATGCAATCAACTTCTACTTTAGCATTTTTGTGCAATAAATAATAATAATAATTGCCCTGAAATAATAAAAACAATAAAATTATGTTTATACGGATTTTGAGTCCAAATTTCAAATGATTTAGATAATATTTTAATATTTTTTATTATTATTTTTTTTTAATAAGTAATCTGAAAAAGAACAAAAAAAAATAGTCGCTTAGGTAAAAGTTCAGAGAGAAAGTCAGTACTCTTCCTTATAGTAAATTATCTTAAATTTTGGGGTAAATTATAATATTCTGTAAATTTTCCTTTTGACTGAATTTAAGTTTTATTTTTATGATGTAAACTTTTAAAATTGTGGTTTAAAACTATTTTTTGTCTACTTTTTTGTTGCAAAATAATATAAAAAATTGCAATTTAGGTAGGAACCATGATTTTTTGCAATACATTCAAGGTCATTATTTAATAACAGGGAAGTCGTTCAATTCAAACAAAATAAATTTAAAATATTAGAAATTATTACCAAAATTATAGGTTTTCAATATGTAAATTAATATATACAGCCTGTTCCAGAACTCGCGTACCGAAATTTAAGAGGTGATTCTACATCCAAAAATATAAAAAAAAGTTTCTATAAAGGTTGGTCCGGAAATGAGCCCTAAGGGAGCTACGGCCCTTCGAATATGACGTATTGAATGGGG
>OY294053.1:19385304-19478844 GCA_958510825.1 Brachypterus glaber
CTTCTCTACCTTGGTATATAATTACTATTATATTTGGATAAATGCATTATACTATGTGAAAAGAATATAATTGGATGCGTAGCCCTACATATCGCTACGACTTGTTTTAAAAATTAATTATTATAATTAACCAAACCTATTTAATTTTTAATTTACTTTAAATAATTATAGCAATTTTATGGTTAAAATTACCTAGAGTGCGGTTAAATATTAACAATCAATCAAAGAATTAAACAATTAAAAATAGATATTTCGCAACTCAGGTTCACGATGCGAAATATTGGGACAAAAGCCAAAATGAGATCAAGGTAGTAAAAAAATTAAACGTCAACATTGTAAAAAATAATAGGTAGGTACCTAATTATAATTAGATACCTACATAATAATTATTAATAAATAAAATAATTGAAATAGAGGTTCTTAATGTTTTCTGTCAGTTTCATATGACTAAACTGACAGCAAGCGTACTGGAATCGCTAGCTAATAGTAATTATATACCAAGGTAGAGAATATATTTTTTATAGCCGAGTGTATTAAATCCCGAGCTGCGTAGCAGCGAGGTATTTAAGAGTGCGAGGCTATAATACTCTTCTCTACCGGTGTTTATATATTAGTTTTTTCACTACTAGCACTATTTAATTATTTTTATTCAATAATAAAATAAATTATTAACAGAAATTATATTTCTTGAAATTTTCATAAATATCAAGTAGCCTTAATCAATTACATTTGCTCAAATAAATACTTTAAACGTTTAAAAATTTAGTTTTTTTTTATTTTTTCAAAATATTTAGCTAATTATTGATTTTATTAATTGGTTATAATTATAATTAATTATATTTAATAAATAAAAAATTATTTAAAGCTATTTTCTTTGGTTTAATTAGTAAAAATTGCACAAAGAACTAAAACATCTAAAGTGACAGAAATCAATTGTTTATAAAATTTACTCATACTAAGAGAGAAAAAATTATTATTGCTATAGGTGAAGAAATTTGATTTTACAGTCTGAAAACATGATAAATAATGGTATGTTCTAAAGCTAGTAGTGAAAAAAATATTTAATTTCGTACTAAAGAATAACAGACTAAGAAAATACGTAGGATACTTGAATTAACACTGCCCTACTAAGCTAGAAAGCTGTAACTCCATTTGTCAATAGCAGCGTTTTCAAAATATTACATCAGAGTTGACAGGAATACGTCGCTATGGAGTTACTGCTTTCTAGCTTAGGAGGACAGTATAGCAAATAGTTAAAACAAACAGCTGCTCTTTCCTGAAATTTACTAGTTTTTCCAAAACCTTTCACACTTTAATAACTCAAAACATTAATTTATTATTCCATCAATCTATTTTCTAATCTCTTTAGTACCAAGAGTCAACTCTGCACGCTGATTAAAAAAAACGTTTTTAGACTTTATTCGCAAAAGGAATATAGTCATTAGATTGATGTAGACTTGTGCGCCATCTGTTGCTAGATATAGACAACTACTCATACCTTTCCTTGCCTGGAGACTTTGAATGGTAGCAAGTTGAAGACTTGTGTGTCTCTCTCTACATCAATCTAATGACTATATTCCTTTTGCGAATAAAGTCTAAAAACGTTTTCTTAATCAGCGTGCAGAGTTGACTCTTGGTACTGAAGAGTGCCAGCAGCCCAAAACTGTCAGTCTACCAATATCACTCTGGACGATGATTAGAAAATAGATTGATGGAATAATAAATTAATATTTTTATAATTTTGTTTAAAATGAAAAATTTCTGTCCTTACTAATTCTACGTCTAACCACACGTTAGTGGTACTATGTGCTTGAGACACACAAGTCTTTAACTTGCTACCATTCAAAGTCTCCAGACAAGGAGAGGTATGAGTAGTTGTCTACATCTAGCAATAGATGGCACACCTGTCTACATCAATCTAATGACTATATTCCTTTTGCGAATAAAGTCTAAAAACGTTTTTTTAATCAGCGTGCAGAGTTGACTCTTGGTACTAAAGAGATTAGAAAATAGATTGATGGAATAATAAATTAATGTTTTGAGTTATTAAAGTGTGAAAGGTTTTGGAAAAACTAGTAAATTTCAGGAAAGAGCAGCTGTTTGTTTTAACTATTTGCTATACTGTCCTCCTAAGCTAGAAAGCAGTAAAAAGCCCAAATTATGACAGATGCAACTCGCATCAGTGAGCATAGACTCACTGCCCCAAATTTCAATTCAGATTAAGTATTTTTTTAGATAAATGAGCCATAGGCTGCGCCTGTCTCTTAAAGACCCAAACAAACTATTGATGATGAATCAGCGTGCAGAGTTGACTCTTGGTACTGAAGAGGGCCAGCAGCCCAAAACTGTCAGTCTACTAGTATCATTCTGTACGATGATTAGAAAATAGATGGAATAAAAATAATTAATATTTTTATAATTTTGTTTAAAATTAAAAATTTCTGTCCTAACTCAAAACATTTTACAATAAAAACAAAACAAATGTGATTGTATTGAATGCATAAATATTTAAAACAGATCCTTTCTCCCAGTGTAACAAAAAAAGTGAGGGCATTCTAGGATGAGATAGATGAGATTTCTATTTGCCATAAAACTTACACATTACGCAAAATCTAGACGCAAATGAACAATAGATATAATTAAGATTGCATAGTCTACTTGCTCTCATATTAAAATTTATTAATATATTCAAAATTTAGAACAAAATTTTTGGTTGTAAAAAATTAATTACAGACAAAAATGCTTGAATTAAATACTGCAACCAGAAGTAATAATATGGTAATTTTATTTTAAGGATGTGCAATAACTTCTACGGTGATGATTTTTATTATTAAATGATAATAAAAAACACATATATAAGCTCTTTCTCTTATTTTATTTCGGGTGTTAAAAAGTTATTCACCGATATTTATTTATTTTTTTAATAGTGTGGGTACTATCATTATAAAGCTCTTTAATTTTCTATTGGATTCTATCGGATTATACGTATTGTTTTTTATTATAGCCTATAGGCCTTTTTGGACTCTTTTTTAAATTTTGACCCCCCTTGTAATAATTTTACAAAATGGTTTAAGATAATTTTAAAGCTTATAAATACTATTCTAGCGCTTCCGCTAGTATAGGGGAAGTCAGGGTTAACTGGGCTACAGGGTTAACTGGTCCACCTGGATTTTATCCACTTTTTTATTGGCGCCTTAGGGCAAATTCTAGTGATATTTAGTTAGTAGTATTGTTTTAAGTACTATGACGGACCGTGATGTCCACGTGTAAGTTGTAGTAAAGAAAGTTAATTTTGTTCGATGAAATGTGGGTATTTACCTTAACTTTTATTTTTTAATTAATACTTTTTTATTAATAGGAGAATCTGGACTAATATTTTAGCTAATATACTGAGTATCTAATTAATTATTCTGCATAATTTCCGCCTTCTAATATCTTATTAAGTAATAAAATTTTATGATTTTATTCAGTGGTGTCACTCAGGGTTAACTGGTTCGGAGTTAACTGGACCACTTATGTCAATATTAATTACTTCTGGGTTAACTGGGCTATGTCCAGTTAACCCCGGACCAGTTAACCCTCAGATATATCTAATATTTAACATATTATGTTGTCTATTTTTGTTAGAATTAAATTTTGTTTGATTTTAAATCGTTTTTATTCACAATAATTACAATACAATACATTTTTGTTAGTGGACCAATTAACCCTGAGTAGTGGTCCAGTTAACCCTGCCTTATAGGGTTAACTGGTCCAGCGGGGTTAACTGGTTTATCGTTAATAACTTTTTTTATATAAATAATATATCTCTGAAGTATTAATATGTTATAACTAAGTAATAATCTACTTCTTGCTATAGAAAATATTTGAAAATTGTTTACAGGTTTTTCCAAAACTCGATATAAAAAAAAGCGGCCCAGTTAACCCCGACTTCCCCTAATAATTAAAGGTCGGTCGAAAAAATATTTATACTTATCGTCACGTAATGTATGTCTTTTAATTAATATGATGAAAAATGAGCACTTGTTTTAACAAGCCCTATTAGTAACACTTAACAATCTTGATCTTAAGACTTGAATTGAAAGTTGATTTCTGAACTAATAAAATTTATTATATTTAATATTGTTTTGATTTTAAAAACGCTATATGTACTTGTAATAAATAGATATGTATATATATATATACAAGATACTATATATAAGTATCTTTCACACGATAAAATATGGAATTAAAAAATAGGTTATTCATGTTTTGAATATTTCTAATATAAAATGTCAGGTTATAAGTTTAGATTTTTTAACATTAAGAAAAGATCAAAATATGTTGAAATCAATTTAACAAATAAAGTTTATTCGGAAACTGACAAAATTACAAATGTGATATACGAGCTATTGAACTTAGCCATAGGTATAATCCTTTGTAATTGTAAAATAGGCTGACAAAATGAAACTTTTACTCCTCAAGTCTCTTTTGTAAATTTCTATTTTGTTGAAAAAAATATGTTTTTTTTTCTCAAGGATAAACCTTAAATTCATGATTTTTTTACAGTTCATGACTTATTATACTTAAGATATCAGATTTAAAAATGCATTACGATCCATTAAACTGTAATGCAACGACATTGGATCAAGTAACATTATAACCTTTTTACTTTCAAATTTTGTCAGCGAAAAAGTAACTTTAGATTTAAATTAAATTGTGGAAATACAGTTTTAAGAGCAATTTTGCATATAAAAATAAATATTAAGTTTATGGGATTATGACGTTACAACCTAACAATTCTATAATTCTGGATCAAGTAGTCAAAATTTCTTACACAACTAGTAAATCATTTACACATAAAACTAGATAACAGTGGACCAAGTATGCTTCCCTGTGGTGTACCAAATTAATTATCCTAATTATAATAAAAAAAATAATTCATTCTGGCGATGCTTTGACAAAATTTTAATCAAATTAGGTTAGAATAAGAGAAATATGAGGAAAATTCTAGCCCAGAATTTGGTATATCACAGGGAAGTATGCTTACTCCACTGTTATTTATTTTTATATGATTTTATAATTATGTAAGAAATTATCCTACTTGCAGATAGTTGGACTGAAGTTTTTCAAAAGCTGAGAGCTGCATGTCTAAACTAAAATTATGGCTAGACTCAAATTTACTAAGCCTCAATGTAAGTAAAACAAAATACGTAGCATTTTCTCCAACAACTGTTGATCAACCCAATATTAATGCGTTAAAATTGCATGAAACTCCATGCAACAAAATTAACTGTATGTGTCCCGTTATTTCCAAAACTAGCAGTATTAAATACTTGGGTGTAATGGTTGACCAACACTTGAAGTGGAGGGAGCATGTGGACTATCTTACATTGAGGCTTAGAAACATCATTTACAAATTTTATCAGCTTCGAAATGTTTTAGATAAAAAGCTTCTCTACTTAATATATACAGCACTAGTAGAATCTTTGCTACGATATTGTGTTACGGTGTGGGGTGGTTTGGGTGATACTAATCTTAACTCTCTGCAAGTCATACAAAATACCCTGGTAAAAGTTTTATTTAGAAAAGATTTTCGAACCTCTACGGAGTTTCTCTATAAAGAACTTAATATTTTATCTGTTAGGCAGATATATGTCCTGCAGGCAGTCCTATATACCAAAAAATCTGACTTTCTTGTAAAACCATCCCATTCTCATAATACTAGACACTGTAGTAACCAATCTATTAACATTCCTATTTTTAAAAAACTTTCTTACAAAGAACTATATTCTATTTTGGTCCCAAAATTTACAATCTTATACCTCTTCACATTAAGACAATTTCTTCAAATAATATATTTACCAGAGAATTGAAAAAATTTATTATAGATAATTATAATTTGATAAAAAATATTTTCGGTAGCTAAAGAATGTGCAACAAAAATTAAATCTTTTCTTTTTTATTTGTAGTTGTTTACATATTTATACGAGTCTCTTATCACTTTCACTAATTAGGCGTCTCTTCTTCACAGACAATAAATAATTATAATTATGATTGAAAAAATATAACTTACTATTTTGTAATTAAATATGATTATTAAATAATTTTAGATATCTTTTTAAGTTGCATTTAAAAATCCTAGTTTAGTATAATATATTATGTTTTATTTGTAATATAGTTTATAATTAGTAATATTATTGTTTTCGCATACAAACCTAGTTTAGGCGAAAACCTTATGTCATATTTATATTAATATTGTAATAAATAAATAAATAATTGAAATAATTGAAATTGAATTATGACTTCTTGTTTTAAGGGGTTTAACAAATTTATGATCTTAATATTAAAACTTTACAGACTTTAAAAATATTTAAAAAAAAATAGCCTAAAAGTTTAAATTTTGGTTTAGATTTAGCTTAAGTTTAATTTTGATCTAAACTTGAAAAAATATTTAAAAAAAAATCGCCTAAAAGCTTAAGTTTGCATTAGATTTAGCTTAAGTTTAATATTGATCTAAACCTGAAAGGATAGACGAACATCTAAATCTGTAAAACTTTTAGCTGTAATATTTCTCTCTTACTGTATACAGTCGTTCGAAAGTAAAAATACTAAAGTTTTTTTAGAATATGGTAGATACTAATTTAATTTAATAGTTATCATTAAAACTATCAATTACATTGTTTTGTTTTCTAGTAAACATAATAATAATTGTATATATACATAAGAATACTTAATACAATACTATTTATAAATATTTAAATATTTACTTTCATTTAACTATAAATAAAACAGATGAACAGTTGCAAGAATCTCATCAAAATATCGGCACTATTTTGAGTTTTTATGAAAAGGGAAGTTGAATAGGCAAACCAATAATACATCTACCTGTTGTGTAAGTTGCATAATTTATTAAAGTTTTAATGTCTGTATCTCCAAAACGTTATATTCTAGCAAATAATAAATAATAAATGAGTTACCTATGTTAAAAAAAAATTGCTGCTTTAAACGCCAATGTATTTTAGGAAAAAATTGTTTACTACGTTTTTTGAGCAGTATTAAAAACCCTTTATTTTCGTGCTAAATAAATAAAATCCAATAATAATTATAATTGCCTTAATTATAATAATTATAATTAAATTAATTATAAAGCTAAAATTAGTTTTACCCCATTCTAACCTCCCTACCTCAATTGTTTTCCCTTAAAATCTAATCAGCTTTTCGAAAAATAGTAAGAAACGATAATATCGCGGTTTTTTGCATATTATGCAAAAAACCGCTTGAAAACATGGTTAAAAATTTTGATCCTGCGATAATTCCAATACATCGGTACTCTTAGTATTACTAAGTAACAAATAGTCCAAACGATATGCAAAAAAACGCTTGTCGATATCTTTTCTAAAAATGGAGTTATCGAGTTTATAGATTGAGACACACAGACAGACAGACTGACGCAATTTTTACTGATTTCGACTCAGGAAGGTCTAAAACGTCGAGAAATGTGAAGAACATGGTCAAAAATTTTGACCTGGCGATGATCCCAATACATCGGCACTCTTAGTGTTACTAAGTAACACATAGAAAAACAAATTTTGAATTAGTTATCTTGTATGTAATGGAGAATCTCCATTGAAGATAGTAATTTTAGTTTAATTAACCTCGAATGATAATGAATAAATAACCCGTTTTTCAGAATCCACTATAATAAGAATAATAATAATAATCCTTTATTCCAGCCCAGAGGGCCATATAAAAAAAATACAAAACATACAAAATATCTACAAGAAAATTAATAATTAGCAAATATACAAAAGTTCAAAAGAGCTATCTTCCCCCCATTAAAACTCTACTCCAGGTTTGCCATAGATTGGAACGCCATAGAATGTCACTCCTCAGCAGAGCCACAATAAAGAGGTTGTAAGATTTATACAGCCGATCGCGGAACCCAAAAGCCCGAAATCTACGAATAGCTAGGAAGTCATTAACACGAGCCGTAGCAAACATTTCACTAGCACTAGAAAATCTCGGTATGTTATTTAAGAGTCTAAACGCATTATTATAGCACACGCGCACTTATTCCACCATCCCAGTGTATAATTACACCAAAGATCGGACATGTAGATCCGTGATCAATATGTTTGAAATAACAGTTTTTTAATGTCAGAGTTACACTTGGAGAAACGACGGGTTAACATATTAGCACGGACTCAGAGGGCTTTGTACTGTCTCTGAATGTCGAGATTATCGAAGAGATCACAGGTTAGAATATAGTTTAAAATATTTCATATTTATGTGTCAAAAAATATGGGCCTCTAAATCTGAAAGACTTGTCTTCTCTTTTGGGGTCGAGCGAATGTAAAAAATAGGGAAAAGTTTAGCAGTATTATATAACTTGTTGTACAACATACTTTTATTATTATTATTAAGTTGTTAAAATTACTCTTAATAGGTTTTTTTCAATCTTTTCAAGTGCATTAGTTAGAACAATTCTGCCGTCAGTAGGTAAAAAACGGTAACTATTTATCAAATTGCATTTTACCTCTTTTAAATCCTTTTCTCTTATTTTTGGATCTAGAATGTCATTGAAATAAGATAAAAGTGTGTTTTTTCGGTCTGTCTGATCGTCTATTTGTTTGTTTGTATGTATGTAAACCTTATAACCTTTGAAAGAAAAGTAAGATTTTAAAAAATCTTTCACCAAATAGTTCAGGACCTTTCTAGTTTGCATCACATGAATTGTGGTTAAATTTGGGGTGCGGTAAGGAAAAAATGGGCGCAAAATATTTACAAAAAAAGGAAAATCGCAATTTTTTAACTACCGATGGCACTACTGCTTAAGGCCTATCCAGAAGCGTGAATAAGAACATAAAACATAACAATGCTGTGATTGGCTTGATGTGCCCCCATGTATCTTGTAAGCCAATCACTGCACCGCATTCTTATGTTTAATGTTCTTATGCAAGCTTCTGGATAGGCCTTTAGTCTCCAGGTGTGAAGAAGTCGTCCATAAGAATCCAAACTAGGTCGATTATATTAAATTACTGAAAGTAAAACGTTGCAAATCTTAAACAATTGAAGATCATTTAGATACCTACACTGAATAAAATCATTTACGCAACAGTTTTGCTCTACTTCCATTTTGAATTCCGTTCTACACATCCTTTACAAATTGTCACTTATAAGCTTATATGGAATTTGTATACAAATCTATGAGTTTGTAAATATCCATAAACATAAGATGGGCCAATTATTATTCACAGAGCCTGCGCTAGAATAATATTTCACGGTAGTTTCGAATTTTCAAAAAAAAAAAAAATCGACCTAGATAAAAAATTCTTGGATATAAATTTGTTTCATGAAAAAATAAGCAACTTTTTATTTAAATGTCCGTCCGTCCATCTGATTTCACGATTTTTGTACGATAACTCAAGAACGAATAATGACTTGAAATTTTCAGGAAAAATCAAGTTCTACGAGCGGAAGATCCCTATTTTTGAAAGTAAACAAAAAAGTTATGGGGAGTTAAACTTTTAAAAAAACTTAAAAAAGCTGAAAGAAAATTCCGATCAACGTAACCGTTTTCAAAAAAAATTAATTAAGAAAAAGTAAAATTTTATGCCACCAAAAATGTTACTTTTTAAAGGGCTAGCCGACTATTACTCCTTTAATTAAATTTAGGTGTTTCTGTGAAGAATACTTTAATGCTTAGTTTTAAAAGACCTGAGCAGCATTAAAATTTTATTGGTGCATAAAAATGTTCCTCATTCAACATGTACATCTTCGAAGTGCCGTAGCACCCTTTTTTTTAAATTGAATTTAATTTTTTCTAATTATCAGGTAATGATCAATACCAAGTCTCTTAAAGCTCTGAGGGGCAACATTTTTGACCTTGTTTGAAAATGCATTGACTCCAGTGAAAAAAATTGTGCTATCAAAACAAAGCTTTAGTATTTAGTATTTAGTATTTATTTATAGTGAAATAGGGATCTTCCTACGAAGGTATTTTGTACCTTACACTGTTAAATATTACAATAATTATAAATTTAAATTGAATCTTTGGCAGTCTGCTTGTTTCTCGTGAGCTCTCAGGATATCTTTTCTTGATAACATCTTCTACAAAATATGAGATCCAGAGTCAGTCCGTTTACCAGCTTAAATACATCTTTATGCATAATATCCATTATATTTCCAAAAATATGATATAAAACTTTACAAAAATTTGGACATGACATTGACATTTGAAAATTTGAAGGCTGATTTGATTCTTCTGATGAAAAAAGTTATCGCAAAATATAGATGGTAATTTTTAACTTGTGTGTAACTTTTTAAAAATCGTCCTCCAAAATTCTAATTTTAGAACACCCATAATTTAGCGCAATTCGTGTTCATACAAAATAAAATGATTATTATCGATTTTCAATTCGATTGTAGCCGGAATTACGCTGCATCCTGAAAAAATGCTACCATGAATTCGTCCTTAAAATAGAGATTAAACTAGTGAAAGTATAAAATAAAATAGCATCAATATTAGCTATACGAGGGATAATCTAAACAGGGACGATCCGAGGGGGCCCCCGGGGGTGTTTCGATAAAAACATCGGATCGTCCCTGAATCTCAATGTAGGTATACCCCGATTTTTATGGATGCGTAAGCGACCTCTCAACTCAACGGCTGAAGCGTCGTAAGACAGAATGCGTACAAGTGAGGGACAAAACCGCATAGTAAAAAATCGACCTGTACATAGTGTTAATATTTTTCTAACCGGTTCCCGGGGAATAAAGCGAAGGAAAGATGTTACTCAAAATACTGTGTTCTATAGCGGACCTTGCATTCCTCGCATACCGCTTAGGTGACGATTGGAAAAAAATAGACAGTATATTTAAATTAAAAAAAAACTTTTTTTTTTTACCTTAACACCCTGTATCTTTAAAATAAATCAATTCAGGACACATATTTATTTGAACTTTAATCATAGAATAAGCCAAGGAATTACCTCATTCAATAGTGGCATAATATTTAGGAACATCCTGTATATTTAGGAACACTAATCTTAACGGTCTTGTGATATAATGTGTCACTGAGTTGACTATGGTCTGTTTCATCAAGCAAGATAGTAAATTAAAAATCGCACAGTGAATATTTTCAAAAATATTGGATGTGCGAATATACTGCGTAGTTTATTTTATAAAACAGATATATTCTATACACAAACATATACTATTCAAACCTGTTGTAAAAATATTTACTGTTCGATTTTTAATTTACTATCTGCTCGAAAAAACAGACCATAGTTTCGATATAAAACAGTTTAAAACTGATATTATGTTTACTGTTAAAATTTTACTAACTGGCACCTGTGAGCTGATGCAAAGAGAAGGGAAGAAGTAAAATACTGCCCGTGTAGTATAGAAGACCTTGAATTGCAATCATTCCGGCCAAGTGCCAGTTCGTAAAATTTTAACAGTAAATATGTTACTTTTTAACGAAACCTCGTAAAAAGTCGCTCACAAAATCGTAACGCACACATTTTTTTTTCAAACAATAAAATTTCATATAACATTTTTTCTCACTTGATCACTATTGTTTTAATTTTTTTATATTATTATATAGCATCAGATTCACTTGCATGCGTGTATAAAAAAACAATCGCGTGGAAGTTGTGAAATTGTATATTTTTGTATAATTATGCTTGATTTTATGCTAATAAAGAAATGTTATTAGACACCTCCTTCTAATTACGCTAAATTATGATTTTATTTTCGTACTATTTTGCTATCCCATTTTGAAAACCCCCACGGGGGTAAGGGGGTAATTATTTTTAAATGTTTTCAATATTTTCCTCAAAATTGGTATATAGGGGTTTTTGGGAACGACGAAACTGAATCTGCAAACATGTTTTTCTATAGTATTATTAATTTGAGCCATTTCGTAAAAATCTAAAACAGAAAATAAAATTAAAATGTTCTTATCAGGCTCAAATTAATAATACTATAAATATATATACGCCTCAAATAAATTATAGATTCTATGTTTTTCTAATTTCACCCCCTGAGGGGCGAGGGATAGTTTTCGTGAAAATTAGTATATTGGAGTTTTTGAGGTTGCTAAAAGTGAATCTGATTAAAATTTTTCTAATTGCACCCCCTGAGGGGCGGGGGTTAGTTTTCTTGAAAATTGATATATTGGGGTTTTTAAGTTCGCTAAAACCGAATCTTAAAATTATTTTTTTCTAAACCCACCCCCTGAGGGGCGGGGTTAGTTTTCCTGAAAATTGGTACGTTGGACTTTTTAAGGTTGCTGAAGGTGAATCTGTTAATAAAAAATCCATTTCAAGCGCAGAAGTAAAAAATGGGAAAGCTTTTTTACTGTATTTAAATTAGTTAAAATAAAAGGATAATAAGCCTCTAAACCTCTAAAAGGACAAATAGTTTGCAAGAATCAGTTTTTCGTTATTATATGTAGAGACATGAAAATGGTTTTTTTTAAGAAATTTACTCTTGTTAAGTTATTTTTATAAAATAAACTAGGATGGCCATATGGGGGAGTTTTTTTTTAGTATATTTTATTTAATAGTGCATGTTCAATAGGCGAGCGTTTATTTAGAAGTCAATACGTTTGAAATGTTCTTCTGGCTGAGCTACGATCGGTTATTCCGCAACTGGTCAGAGATGGATTAACGGATCGATGACCGATAACTTATATTCATTTCAGTTAACTCTAAATTATGTACATAAGCTATAAATAAACATTCTAGATTGAGGTTATACATGTACGTTTATATCTATACAGGGTTATTATTTTAAATGGTACACCCCCCGTAACTATTGAACGAAATGAGATATGAGCTTTAAATTTGGAATATGTAAATTACGCAATAAAAATTATCATTTTCCATATTTTTCAATTTTTTATTCGGTAAGGTGGCGCCAGGGGGGCAATAGGGAACAATATTTCAAAAGGCACCCTAGGTCTTGTGATACTCCGTTTTAAAGAGCTTAAAATACTCTATTTAACTGTGTAACTATTATTTTTTTAATATTTTTTTTGAAGATATTTTTTTCTTCAAAATTATTAAAATTTTTAATATTTTGTGAATAAATATTAAAAATTTTACATGAAAATGATAAATAATTAGTCTTAACATGATAATACACCATGTATTAACTATTTGGACCTTTTTGCGCAAATTTCCAAAATTAATTTTTTTTAAATATTGAAAATTTCATCAATTTTGAAGAAAAAAAATCTATTAAAAAATAAATAGTTACATGGTTAAATAGAGAATTTTAAGCTCTTTAAAATTACGTATCACAAGACCTAGAGTGCAATTTAAAATACTGTCCACCACTACCCCCCTAGCGCCGACGTACCGAATAAAAAATTTAAAAATATGACAAATGATAGTTTTTGTTGTGCAATATACCTATTTTAAATTTAAAGTTTATATCTCATCCCGTTCAAAAGTTACGGGGGTGTACCATTTAAAAGAATTACCCTGTATATATCTAAACCTATAGGGTTAGATATACAATACATGTATTTATTCATAGGTATATACGTTTGGAATAAGTTTAAATGAGTTGATAACAGTTTATATGTATTTAGGAATATAAATATATTTTATCCAATACATACAGATAATGAGACAATTACCAGCTTTATTTTAAATACATAAACTCAATAATAACCCCCGCGTGGCTTTTACTTTATTGAGTGGATAATTATTTAATTTACCCACTTAACTGTCACTTGTCAAATTATTTTCTTGTAAATGTCATTAAAATTTTTAATAAAAATATGAATTTCTAAGCTATTTATTGGATAAAACCTTGTATGGCACTCATGGGTAAACCGATATTGCCCTCTCGAAAATTAACCTGCTTGGCTGACGCAGGTTAATTTTCTCATGGGCAATATCTTACTTTACCCACTAGTACCATAAATAACTATTACTTAACTGCTGAATTTATATCGGTTCTGATTTTTTTTTAGTTTATCGAGCTTTTCCTCCTCTGTATATATTTTTTTAAAAAGTGGTGTCTCCTTTAAGGTTTTTATTTATAAAAAGTTTCTTTTTAAAAACCAGAGAATCCTTCAAAGACGGATTAATTAAAATAATATTTATTTTTCTCGAATAAAAGATTATTTAGAATTAGTCAAAGTAGTTATTCCTTTTGGACCACTCTGCGCCGGTAAGTTAACCTTTGAGAGGATCTAGTTAGTTATAAAAGACGATTAACCTTTTGATTTTGCTATTCATATTGATTTACATGAAAATTTAAAGAACACTTAGTGTACAGTAATTTTATGTTACATATTTAAATGCAAATTGACTTTTTAATGTACCTACAGTCGAATTAAAGATACAAGTCCTTTGCTTAAGAACTTTATAATAAGATATTGCAAGAACGCTTTGATATAGAGTCTTGACATTTCAAAAAAAGTTTTTATATCACGAAGGACGCGTCACAGCGTTTTTGAAATATCATTCTGTAAAGTTGGAAATCTATTATTTGCTGACTGGTAATCTGTGCGTTAGAAGCTCCAAAAGCTGTAGCAATGAGCTACCAAAAAAATCTATTTTTAACTTGCCGATTCATATATTACATTCAGATTAAAATATTTTAATATAAGTATAAACAATCATTCTGGGGCCAAGGGGTAAAAACAGTCTTTAAAAAGTGCCTTTCGCATATGTGATACTCAACTTTTTAAAGAAATGAGAATTTATGAAATCAAATTTTAATTAAATGAAAAATATTTTTTAGTATTGACATATGTCAAATGAACTTTTTAAAGTCTTTTTTACCGCTTGGCCTGTTGGATAATTGTGTAAAACTGTGAAAATACACTAATCTAAATGTAATAAATGTAATGTATTTGACCCGGTAAGGGAAAAACATATTTTTCGGGTACCCCAATTCACCACCTTTCGAAGCTTCTAGCACCCAAAGGAACCCGATCCAGGACCTGGCGATTTGCAAGTAGCCTAATTTGAATGTACTTTAAGACATATATAAAATACAGTCGGGAGAAAATAATGAAATAAAAATGGTCACCAGCTCTTAAACTATATGTACCATGGACTGCCGCCTATTTAGATTAGATAAAGAGAGAAGTTCTACAGAAAGAGATAAAAGTGTAATTACTATTGTTTTAAAATAAAATTATGCGTATTTTAGGTGAAAATAACATTTTAGATTATATTTTAAATTACATGAACGTAGATATTTGTTTTTTTTAAGTAAAAAACAATTTTTTTAAATTTTTACACAGCTATGTGTACAGTAGGTCTAAAGTTTCCTAGGGAACTTATGACCTACTTCTTAATTTGACACTGATAATAAATACCCCGTTGTGTGTGAAGATTTTGTACTTGTTTTTGTGTTTAATAAGCTGTTTCATGTATTCTTTAATAATTTTGCATATAATGCACATTTTTTGTTGCACTGTGATAAAAACCAAATATAATATTTTTAGGGAATTTTCTTTTTGGGTTGGTATTGAAGACCTAAATTTATGTTGCCTAACGTATTGGACTGCTGTCCATTGCGGCGACTAATAGCATTCTATAGTGCACGGAGACCACCTGCCAGTGGTGTCATCTCGTAAATTTTTTATTAAATTATGGCTGCCGTTAAACTCGTATAATTATTCGTATAATTGGTGGACTCTTGAAAAACCGAATTAATAAAAATGAAAACTTGAAATAAAATTTGGTAAATTTACCTTGTCTTAAAATTTTTGACATTTAGATTGAATTTTTTTGCCAAGCCCACTTTGTATATATGCATATATGCTGTAAATATGACTAATTGGAGTTATGACATTTAATACAGGTAAATCCACCAATAAAACTAGATAAGTGCTCTAGAAGAAATTAAATCGATGTAAGCGAAACATTTGAATAAAATTTATTTAATATTGGTCAAGTGATTAATAGTATCTAGTTTATTTAAGCAATAATTTATAAATTTGCTGAAATAATGGAAATTTCTCTTTTGCCAGATTTTACACAAAACTAGAAATAAATTATTAGTATTATTATTATTATATTCTTCACTGCTCTCGAGTTGGAAGAGTATTATAAGGTAGTTTTCAAAGTTTTAAAATCTTAAAAATATACCCTATCTACACTGTGGTTGGGGGGTTGTTGGATTTAAGAGGGTTAGAAAAAAAATTCAAAATATTAAAAAAAAACACGTTTTTCTGTAATATAAAACATCAAAAATACGTAAAGGGGTATCACCCTTGGATTTAATGAAAATCCACCCCCAGAAAGAGGGTTAAACTACACCCCAAGCACCAAAAAACTAGTAAATCATAAAGTATCTCAAGAAAAATCGAGTTAAAGGGATCCAGTCAATTATGTTTAATAAAATGTGAGAAAGTTTGGTATAAAATTCAATTCAAGTACCCCTGTTAACCCTTTGTTTAAGGGGATGTTTAGCTTCTAGAACAATAAATCTTTTTGCACAAGTTCATGACCAGACAAAAATTTTGAGCACTTATACGTTACATTTTATCGATTCCAATCGAAGTTACAGTTTGAAAAAGAAGCTAAAAAACCTCTTTTTTTGCGGTCACTCTTTACATTAATCCTGGTTAAAGTGTAAGCTATGGGGCAAAAAAATTTATATACAAATGTTTTTTTTATAAAATTATGAACAACTTTCTTTTTTTTTCGTCTGTCCATTTGTCTGTCACAATTTTTTTGTGAGCACGATTAGTTATCGCCGATAATTCAAGAAAGAAATGTCCGATCGATATAAAAAATTATTATACTAGGACGATAGTATGTAATTTTGGTCGATTACACAAAACGTAGGCGCTTGGCACCTCCCACTTCTCTTTAGCTTATAGAAATAAGCCTAAAACACCTTTTTCTCAGAGAGAAATATTATATTTATTGTAATTTCATTTACATAAGTAGGTACATAATTTTTAACATTCTATTTATAAGGTTAAATTTTAGTTTTTCATTGGCAACTATTGGATTATTAAATTATGTTATTATTTCAACACGCAAGTGTCAAAAAACGTTCGATGAAAGTAAAATTTAGAGTGATATGTAAAAAGCCTTAATAATTAATTTTTAAATATCCTAATATATAATTAGAAAATTATTAATAATTAATTATTGCCAATCCAAATTCTATTACAGGCAAAGAAATGTCAAATATATTAATTTAATTAACTTATATTTATGAATGTACATTTATAAAATATGTACATTATTAATAATTTAATATGTTTGCCTAATTATTATAATTATAATAACGATTACTATCATAAAGCTTGTTTCTGTAGTTTTTACTTTTATTTAACTTTTAAGTTAAACCTTAAAAGGTTAATGAGATATTTATACAAAAATAAAGCTTAATGAATTCATTTAACCTGCTTCAAATTTCGTGTCAATATATTAGGTTTTAAAATTTAAAAAATAGCAGTAGTTCATTTATAAGTCTGACGTATACAAAGCTAAGCGTACGTTCTGTATTTTTAGGGTTTTCAAAGCTTTTAAGTAGGAGTGGGTTATACAGAGGTAAAAAAATAACTTTTTAGGATTCAAGTGAGTACACCCTTAAACATTCCGATAGGGTGTTCGAATTACGAAAATACCCTTTTTTTGTAAATCTGTTACGATTTCGGACGGAACCGGCCGAAAAAGTGACCGAAAAATGTTAATTATTTAGGGTTTTTGGTTATAAATCGGTTGTATAAAACCGCCATAAAACGTCCTGGGCAAAAAATTCTTAAATACAAATGTGTTTCATAAAAAAATAAGAAAATCTGAAAATGTCCGGCCGTCTGTCCGTCCGTCTGGCCGTCCGATGTCGCGATTGTTAACAAGATAACTCAAGAACGAATTATCTGATCGACTCAAAATTTTCAGGAAAAATCAAGTTTTATGTGGGGATATTTTTGAAAGGAATCCGCCCCAAAAACAAAGAAGTTATGGGGGTCACACTTTTTAAAAAATCGAAATATGCTAAAGGAAAAGTCCGATTTCGTTATGATTGTATTCTCCCTATTTTAATGCGGGGGCTGCCCCCCCCCCCCCATTAGAATACAAAACACGAAACAGGAAAAAGAATGACTTAACCAAAGAGTAAGGTTATGTTACGTCGGACAGTTTATATGAAATAGGCTATTTATACGTCCGACGTAAACGAAGCTAAGTGTACGACACGTCGTGTATTCTTATTGGCTAATTTTTGGGGGTTTTCAAACTTTTAAGTTATGTTTTTCGATTGTATTATCCCCAGTAAAACATTACAAATACCTCATTATTATAACTGAGTTGGGCGGGGTGAAAAAATGTTCAAGTAACCTGAAATTTGGTATGCAAGCATAGTTTTTCAATTAAAACAACATAGCAGGGGTGCATATGAAAAATTAGAAAAACGTTTTTTTTTGAACTAGGTAGAGTCAGAATCCGTTAACAGAACCCAGGTACTTTTCCAGTTGTTGAGTCAACAGTGTTGACCTGTGTTACCTATTGTATCAAATCGAAGTAAAATTCTGTTATACAAATGTTTTAGGTATGCAAAATCAATTGTGTTTGTTCTAATTGTTGCTTGCATATAAACGCTATTTTACAATAATATTACCTATAAACATAATAAGTTATGGCCATATAATAATCTTATTATGACTGAAAATTGTAGAAAGTAAATATGAAAAAAATTAACGATAAAATTATATAATTTTGAAATATTAATTTATTTTCTATAAGTGGTAATATGTAGATAAATTATTATGATTAACTTTAATATCATACAAAGATATATTTACTAATTAAAGTAATTACGGAGCAATTAAAAAATGTATTAATTCGAGGAAGTTGATCTTAAATCATTAAATTTAATTTTTTTGGATAATGAATTAAGTTGTAGAAATTTTATTAATTTGGTACCTATTAGTTCAAGCCAATTATACTTTTTAGGAGAAATAATTTATTAAGTTTTGAAATTTTGGTTGTGAACTCCCAGGAGGAACCCAAATACAGATCCGAAGAGTCATATTTCACAAAAGATTTAGCCACACCCACAAGGCATTGTAGCAATAAATATTTACTGGACCGGCTTTAATTTGTTTTATTTGTGTTCTGTGCATTAAGCTAAATAAGATAAATACGTATTTAATATAATAAAATTTAATTACGTCCCTGTCTCACATTAATCTGTTTTTAATGTAAACATTCTACTACAAATGTGACACCGACTATATCTACGGATCAACTAATTTTCAAATTGACAAATTGTTGTGCTTACCAGATTTTTCAAATCCAGGATTGGTTTCTATTCTATTTTGTATCGGTTATTGGTTTTTTCTTTCTAACAATTGGCCAGGTCACTATATACAAATATCACCACGTAGGGAAGACTATTCTTATATGCTTCTCACACATATGTCCCATGAATTTTAACTGGGTAAACTGGATCAAATTTATAAAGAAAAAGCCGAAAAAAATCATAGCCTTACATACTCTTTGTTGGTGTAATTTTTAACTTTTTAATTTTACAGAAGAAAGGTATTTATTTTGTCCTTTAACTTTTAAAAAGGTTAATTCGTTCTTCATCAGGACTCAATTACTTACTACTATTACTTTTTTTGTTGTTTTTTTCTTTATAAATTTTGTCCAATTTATTACTACCTAGTAAAAATTAATTAATAAAATTAAAATGGAAGGGCTCATAAAATTTTAAGAACTATTGGCAATTTTAAGGATTTCAAGTTAAATAGTATATTATTTACCAAGTGAGAGAAGTTTAACATTTTTGACCTGCGTCAAATTGCGGGATGAGCGCGCTAGCGCGAAGCCCGCAAGACGCGGTCTAAAATGTTAAATCTTCACTCACGTGGAAAATATAGTATTTTTTTCACTACCAGAACAATTAATTAGCTATTTATTTATTTTTTTTACTAAAATTTAATGAAAAAGCTTATAAATTTAAACTATCACGCTGGCCGTTCGCGGCCATTAAAAAAACAAATGAATAACTTGACATTTCTGGCAGAATATTTCTGGTGATCTGCTAAAATTATTAAGTTAGAAAGTGTTTCCGTGTTAAGTGTAATAAAATATATAAAAATGGAAAGTGAAATGCAAAGTGATGATTCTGGTACTCCCCCAGAAATAAGGGGACAGGCGAAAACTGTGAGGGAGAATCTATTGTCTCAAAAATCAATATATTGTTGTACCTCTAGTAATCTATGATCCTTACGATAATATATGGGTTGTATAATCTATGGTTGAATATGATGGGCCAATGATTTTCACTTTTCGAAGTGTTTTTTGTAAAACATGTTTTATAGGTACTAATTTAGTTAATATTTTTTAATTTATCATGCAATAAATAAATTTGGTGCCTAAAGACACTTGTAAATAGCAATGTGATTTAATAATTAAGTGAAACGTCAGATGCCAAAGCAGCTGAATAAAAATTCATTATTAACCATGGTGCAATTTTATTATTTTTAGAACCTCTGACGTCATAGGTAGAGAAATAATATTTCTACCAATGAAAAGAACAGTAATAAAGATGTGGTTTTAGGCTGGTAGTGAAAAAACTTCATTCTAAACCCGGATCAAGTTAGATTTAGGTATCTCAAGAAAATTCCGTGTAAAATCTTCATATTAATTAATATAGCCTTCATTTTAAAGTAAGAATTATTCAATTATTTAAAATTTATGGATAGGAAAAACGTGAAAGGTAAAATATTAATTTGATTAAGTAATATTGATTGGGTTTCACAATAAAAATTAACATTTTTGCTAAAATCCTGAAAAAAGGACAATAAACATCCTGAAAGATACAAAGTTTATTTATGATTCATAATGCATTGTAATGAGGTAATTAATAGACAATCTTAATGAGGTAGTTAACATGTTTCGAATGTTAATATTTACTACAGGCTAAAAAAGATGGATATATCCATCTCTTTTAGCTCATAGTAAATATTAACATTCGAAACATGTTAACTACCTCATTACGATTGTACAGATAGTACTCTCTAAGTACACTAAAATAAAACTATAGTTTTATTTTATTCTAATTAACAAATTCACCAAATAATTTAATTATTTTATTTTATGGAAAGTAACGGGTAACAATACATTAACATATTTCTTAAAATTAAATATTTAAAAAAAAATCACATTTTTTTGTGAGGGGAGAAGAAAAATTTTATTTAGGGATTTTCGAGTCGCTGAAACTGAATGGACTGGACGAAGCCATGGAGTAATTATTTTCTTTGACTACTGCTGTTAATAAATAATTTGTTATATTACCCCTGACAATACGTTACGTTTTTCGCATTTTTGCGGTTTTAAATTAAAAGCTTGCTTTCTCTGTATGCACAAATTAGAGTTTGTCAAGTAAAACGCTCGGGGGAGTAAGAGACAATCCACATTTACTTTATTAACGTATTTCTCAAATTATTTTTTTAATTTAATGTAACACCATTATCTGAATCAAAAGTGCACAAGCCTGTCGGCAATGGAAAACAAGAACTTTTAGGCACAGTGTCATCATCTCTCGTTATTTTTCAACAATATACCGTGTGTGTCATAGTCCGACCCTTTAACCTTTGAACGCCTTAAGATATCAGCTTGAAATAACATAAACCAAATAATTTTTTGGTATTTATTTGCTATATCTAGGGGACACAATGCTGGCATGGGGACAAGGGGGTAATTTTTTAAATGGAAAGGGGGGTCGTGTGATACATATTTTTAAAGCTTGACCAAATATTTATTTTTTTCAACATTTTTTTGAGGGGATTAAATAAGTGCTAAAAATGGAAATTTTCGTCCTAATTTCTTTAAAAAAAATTAAACAATTTTAATGATTAATTTCATGATACGAAAACGTAAATTAAATCGTATTTTTCAACAAAAAAAATTGAAAATTCTACACTTTCAAAAAAAAAATTAAAAAAATTGTGGTCGAAAAGAGAATTTAAAATTATGTATTACTTGTCATTAAAAAAAATATACATATTAAATAATATTTATATAGGTACCAAACAATTATTTGGGTTATGTTGATATCTTAAGCCGTTCAAAAGTTAAAGGGACAGCGGTCTTTAGACATGCACTGTATGTTGGCCCCATTACAATGCATTTTTGGGGTATCGATTATCTAGGGTTACTATGAGGATTACCGAATTAAATTGAAAATGTGGCTTTTGTACCTTGTTTCTCCAAGCCCTTCAAATAATACAATTAATTTGTCGATTAAGCAATTATCATTAATTTTGCAATAAATCATAATTCTGCACTTATTGTGATTGAAAATTAGTTATTTATATGGATATTTTACAGTTTAATTATTTATTTAAAATTGATATGAATGTATAGATATGGGACCAGGTGTTTACCCTTGCCTAGGTTCAGAATAATGCCTACCTATAAATTACATAATTTTAAGAATTTATAGGCATTAAAAATAAATATGAAAATCAACTATTTCCAAAATATTGCACATAGAGAAAAATAGTATATTAAATATAATAATAACATACGTTTTTAGCGCACGAGTACAAGTTTGAAAACGAGCCGCTTGCGGCGAGTTTTCTAAAGTAGTAGTGCGCTAAAAACGTGTTTTAAAACGAGTGCTTTATACAATTTTTTTCTATTTTGCTCTAAAATTAAAAAAAAAAACTTACATTTAAATTGATGACTGATTTAGGGATTTTTGTTTTGGGTTGGCATTACAGTTTACACCATGTTTAAAATTCCAAGAACAAATTATATTTTGATATATTTTATAGTCATCTCTTCTCTTTTTCACTGCAATTAACCAAGACACAATTTTAACGGTAAAAAATAACCTAAACACAAAATTTTGTAGAAAATTAAACTTTAAAGTGACATTGACATTTGCACAGAAAACTTCAAGCGATAGGCTTTTCTCTGTTGCCAACCCAAAAGAAAAAAAAAAGTAGAGACCTCTTATGGGCCTATAAGAACACGCAAAATGCGTGTGATTATAAGCTTATAAGAGTTGCAAAATAGAAAAATAATATATAAAGTATTCGTGATAAGTACGTAAGCACAAGTACTTTTGTTAGATAATTTTTAAGTATAAAAAATATGTACATAACTAATTAAAAAAAAATGAATATGTAATTTGTTTCAAGTTCAATCTGAACTTTTTTTTAAGGCATTAGTGTTACTTTTCATTGTTTTTAATGTTTTCAATACTCAGCATAATTATTTACTCGCCATCTATCATTTAAGTTTCTTTAACACTCAATACAAGAAATTTGTTTATTCAAACAAAGCACTTTTACTTCATTTAAGTTTCAACCTGTTGGTCCAAGTAGGTATTATACGTACTCTGTAAAAAGTAAACTGAATATTCAGTTACAAATGGATAGGAAATCGGAAGTTATTATCCTATACAATTGTACTTTAATTTTTATTAAAAACACGCAACATTTCATGTCGTTAAATATTAAAGTACATTTTTAATATTACCTTTTTAAAATAAATTAATATTTAAAAAAAAAAATATTAAACTTTACTGGCCTAAATCTTACGGTCAAGTTGAGTGGTTAGATTCCCAACAATTATTAAGGTTGTGGGTTCGAATACCACATCGGCCACGTATACTTTTTTTAATTATATTTATTATAAAATTATAAAAAAGTTTAAATCTATGTATCGATGATATTGTGATATAATATGAGCATTATTTTTATAAAAAACCTATCAATCAATCTTCATTTAACATTTCAAAATTAAGATTGATTGATTTTTTTAATACTTTTTTTTAATATTACGCGCTACAATATTTTTTATATTGACATTTATAAATCGAGTTTTAAAATATAAATAGGTGCCTAATAGATCAACAATACTATATATTAACCTACTTTTTTTTTCATGTGTGTATAATTGTACAGCTACACTTCAAGGTCCCACTTTGAAAATGTATTAAGTTATTAAGTAAAATTTTTAATAGGTACGTATAAGTCCCAACGAACTAATAACTCTTCTTTCTAGAATACGCATACCGTTAAAATAAACTATCGCCAACATCTCGGTTTGTTTGTAAACAAATAGTAGGTATATTCAGACCTAAAAATAACAATTACCAGTAACTGGTATTGTTGTCTCTGTTAGAACAAAGATGTGCGAGTAAGACAGACGAATGTTTATGTTTCCGACGTTTTTGTCAGTTTTAACGAATGAAATGCCTATTCTAGAGAGAGCTACTAAATGGATTTCGATGGCTTTAAATTATTTTTGAATTGAAGCATATTTAATATTATGACTATTCTTCGTAGCCTGAAGCCAGAAGCTTGCATAAGAACATAAAACATAAGAATGTTATGGAGTGATTGGCTTACAAGATACATGGCGGCCCATCAAGCCAATCACGGGATCGAATTGTTATGTTTTATGTTCTTATGCGAGCTTGTGAATAGGCACTTATGTTTTTAAAACCAGTACATATACAGTATTTATAATACAGATGTATTGTAAAGTGAACCCGACTATGTTTTTTCGTCAATTGGACTTCCTTCATTTTTTTACCTAGGGATTGCAATCCCTAGTCAGGGCCCCTGACACTAACCAAAAGGAACCCATTCATGTTATATAGCAAATATTCATTCAGACTCGCGCTAGACTGGAAATTTCTAATAGTAAATAATATACTACTATTACTATCCATAACTATATGTTCTACAATTATATAACAGGTAATGGTACAAATAGAATTAATAATAATAACACTAGTTTACAAGGTTTTTATGGACCATAAATTCAAGACATTTTTTTTAAGATAATTTGTCGTGATATATTATTTAAAAAAAATGGCTTTTGAGATATTCATATTCTTTAATATTAATCATAATAAAAATAATTTATTATGAATTATTGTTTTATGCTATTTTTTCTTAATTTCCTACTATTTTGTCCCGAAAGGCTCATCTTTGAGAAAAAGGCTTCCTTATAATATATTATAGGTACCTACCCAAAAGTCGAAGGTAAAATTAAACTATAATAATAACAATAGTTTAGATCTCCATGTGTTTTAGTTTTCGGGATAATTTTACGTTCAAAATCCAAATCTAGGGTGCCTGAATTTCGGTTTAAGGTTAGCGTCTTTTTGAGAAGCAAACAAGCAAGCATATACTGCGTACTCATGTGGAATGTAGAACTTTAAAATCGTATAAAAATTCACCTGCGGCTCTAGAGATTTTCTGTTGTTTGTGAAATTTTAAATTGTAAAACTGATTTAAAATTTAAACAGGCCATCAATTTTTTTTTAATTATGTATTTTTTGCAAATATATACATAGATACCCTGAACAAACAATGATTCTTCAAAGATTTGTGAAAGATTTGTCAAAGCTTCGTCAAAGATTCGTTAAAGATAAACAAAACTTTCACAAATCTTTGACAAATCTTTGACGAAGCTTTGACGAATGTTTTACAAATCTTTTGATACATCTATTTTTGCGGTGTTTCCAAACCGTTTTTAGATTTCCACAAGATTGCCACAAGATCACCGCAAGATTTCCACGTGATTTCCACGATTTTCAATAAGAATATTTTAAATCTTGTAAAAAGAGAACATAAGACTTTAAAGTTCTATAGGTGTTTATAGATTTGGCAAATACTGTGAAATCGATGTATCAAAAGATTTGTTAAACATTTGTTAAAGTTTTGTCAAAGATTTATCAAAGATTTATGAAAGTTTCGTTTATTTTTAACGAATCTTTGACGAAGCTTTGCCAAATCTTTTACGAAGCTTTGACGAATCGTTGTTTGTTTAGTAGAAAAAAAGAAATTTAATTTTGTATTTTGGTAAACTAGTATTATTTTATCACAGTTCACATATATATATATATATATATTAAATATTGTAATAATAGAACATAACACTTTAAAGGCCTATAGGTGTCTATAAATTTGGCAACACCATGAAATTTATGTATCAAAAGATTTGTTAAACATTCGTCAACGCTTTGTCAAAGATTTATCAAAGATTTGTGGAAGTTTCGTTTATTTTAAACGAATCTTTGATGAAGCTTTGACTAATATTTTACGAAGCTTCATTAAAGATTTGTAAAAGTTTCGTTTATTTTTAACGAATCTTTGATGAAGCTTTGACAAATATTTTACGAGGCTTCATCAAAGATTTGTGAAAGTTTAGTTTATTTTAAACGAATCTTTGGCGAAGCTTTGACAAATATTTTACGAAGCTTCATCAAAGATTTGTAAAGTTTCGTTTATTTTTAACGAATCTTTGACAAATATTTTACGAAGCTTTGACGAATCGTTGTTTGTTCAGGGCCGCATGCCAAATTACCCAAAAAAATATTTAAAATTTTAGTGTGAAATACGAACATTAATTTTCTAAACTAAAGTATTTTTGTAAACTAGTATTATTTTATCATAGTTCAGTTAAGGAAACCTGTTTTGCTGATACAGTTTTTATGAATTTGAATTTATGCTTCAATTGGCACCATCAAAGATCATTGGCATTTATTTACTCCTTTTAGTTTGTTTTTTCAATGTGAGGGTCAATATCACATATCGAAATAAGAACAGTAGGTACCTACCTACTTATACAGTGCGGTCCAAAAGTCACCCCCCCCCCTCTTAACTTTTGAACGAGTTGAGATATCGATTTCAAATTTAGAACTCTTAAATAAGACAACTTAAACTATCTTTAAGCATATATTTGATTCTTTTATCCCTTAAAATGTGGGCAGGGGGGCATGGGGGGAAATTTTTTTAAATGGAAAGGGGGGTCGTGTGATACATCATTTTAAAGCCTTTAAAATTCTCTATATAACCATACATTTTTAAATTTTTTAAACATGTTATTTAAGGTTATGATTTTTCAGTTTTTGTGCTAAAAAAATAATTTTTTTTTTTGTTAATTTTTATTTATGTCAACTAAAATTAGTTGAAAAGTAAAATTTACTTTTTTTCATTATGAAATTAGGCATTTTTAAAAAATTGTTTGGATTTTTTAGAGAAATTTTTACAAAAATACCCATTTTCAACCCTATTTTAAACCCAAAAAAAAATGTTTGGACTTTGGACGACCCACCTTTTCATTTAAAAAAATGTCGCCCCATGCCCCCCTGCCCACATTTAAGGAGCTAAAAGTATCAAATATATGCTTAAAGATAGTTTAAGTTGTCTTATTTAAGAGTTCTAAATTTGAAGTCGATATCTAAACTCGTTCAAAAGTTAAGAGGGGGGGGGTGACTTTTGGACCGCTCTGTATAACTATTTTCATAAAACTTACCATTATGTTATGCAAGTTTAAAAAACGAACGAGTAGAACGGGGTTTCTTAAAGACAAGTTTTTCATGCCGTTTTCTCTATTTGCATATCTTTTACGTGTTATTCTATATTTCTTCCTCTTCTTCTATTTTTATTCTTCTGTTTTGTTTTTCAATTTTTCTTCTATTTTTTTCTTCTGCTCCTCCGTTTTTCTTTTTTTTTTCTGTTTTTCTTCTGTTTTTTTCTTCTATTTTTCTTCTTCTATTTTTTTCCTCTATTTTTTTCTTTATTTTTTCTTCTATTTGTCTTCTTCTATTTTACTTATTCTATTTTTCTTCTATTTTTCTTCTTCTATGTTTCTTCTTTTATTTTTCTTCTATTTTTTCTCTTATATTTATCTTTTATTCTTCTTATTCTATGTTTAATTTCAATTTTTCGTCTTTATTTTGTCTTCTCTTTTTTCGGTTTTTCTATTTTCTATTTTTTATCTTTAATTGTTCTTTTTTTCCCTCTTCTTTTTATACTTATTCATTATTTAAGCGAAACTTATTGGGTTATGGCTTTTATTGGGAAATGTTTGCAAAATAAGGCGAACGCTCAGTTTTGCAACCCTGCGAATATATTTATTTTAAAACAAAACCGCTTTTAATAAATATCCGTAAATCATACCTGCAATATTTTTTACGACAGCTGTCGACAGTAAAGTTAGCTGCAAATCCATAAATAACGCTTTTAGAATGATATGATTTATTTTTGACATAAAAAGGGAAATAAATCGTTGATATAAATATTATTCTGGTGCCTAATGTGTTTCTTTATTGACTATTCTTTTCTTTGTTTTTTTTTATAGTAGGTATCGTAAAAAGTAGAGGTCCTAGGTGATTGCTCTCAGTTTAAGTCAGATATCATTTAAATTAGTCTATTTTACAAGTACAAATTACACTGATAATTTACACTTATGCAATTTTCAGCTCGTTAAACATTTTATAAAATAGTCCATCGAAACATCCTTTGTGCAACTTATAATTAGATAATTTTGTTTTGTCATAAAAATATATTAGGCCTGTAAGGCACCATTTAACCATATGGACACAACCCAATTTAGTTAATAAAATGTTCCTGCTCAATTTTATGCGCAAAGCGAAAGCAAATTTTAATATGTCGTCTAACATCTGTTTAGAGTGTGGTGCAACATGTGCTGATGCTAAAATGTTGATGATAACTTTAGTACGTGATAAGATATTTCAAAGTAAAAAATGTATACATGCAAAAACTTAGTTACTGCCATATATTTACAACTACAAATATTACCTTTTGTTTAAAAAAAAATTAAAATTTAATGATATAAGTCGATTTAAGTGATCGTAATAAGTCACATACTCTTATTAGGTAATTTTAGTCCTTATAAGAGTACTGAACCTTACAGGGTTAAAACGTCTTGTGTCAAGAGAAGTTAGCGTTAGTAAATTAAAAATTAAAAAATTCTATTATTATTTTACGTTTCTTGTCTGTTTCTTTGTCCGGGAAAATTTGTGAAAGCAATAACTGAAGAAGGCTTTGAGCTTAAGACTTCAAAATAGGTTACCTATGCAAAGTTTTCGGATTTGATTGTTTTTGGTTAAGTTCAGTGTAAGAGGTTCAAAAAATCTTTTTTGATTTTTTTATACGAATTTTAGGGGAAGTATTCTTTTGTTGGCGTCAGTATTGCTTTGGAGCATCCTAGCCGTTGTTTCTTAAAACAAAAAAGAGGAAAAATAAAACACAAACGATATTTAATTAAAGCATTAAAGGTAATGAATCCCGTGAGTCGTTAATTACTACTACCAACCTATTAATCCAATTACACTAATTCAATCTCAACAGATCCAATTAGTTCGCTGTACTTTGCGTTTAATACGTCATAATTATGTAGAAACCTGGGCTTGAATGATTTATTTTTAATAAAAATATCTCTCTTTTTTATTTAAATATAAATTCCTGCTAAAATGTTTTTTGTGTAAAACCATAACAACAGTTTCACACATAAAAATAGTATCTTCTTCCAACACTAAGAGCGCAAAATTCAATTTTGCGCTTGCTGTCATGGTAACGAGCAGAAAAGAAAAAATACTAAGAAACAGGTTATTTTGAAGTATGAAAACTTCATTTGTTTTTGTAGAAATGTTAACTTTTCTATTAGATCGTAGAAAAAATGATTTAATTGGGCATATTTTTTTCAATTAAAAGAATTATTTATATTCGATACCTTAAAATTTTGTCTTAAAAGATAATAAGATTTTTTTTATAAGATTTTGTTTTCTGAACATAATATAGGTATTTATTTGCCATTAATTTGGTTTTTTGTTCAAATAAAGGGCAAGTCTGTTATTTCTACGAAATCATTTTGTTAAATTATAATTAAATTCTGTCGAATTAATACGGCAGTACTTTACAATTGTTGATTTACAGTTTGCTACAAAAGATAATTATTATAATAATAATTATAATCATTTAAATAAATCTATATACCGGGTGTCCCAACTCTATTTACATCATGTGTGATACATCATTTTAAAGCTTATAAAATTCTCCATTTACCTATATACTTTTAAATTTTTTTAAACATTTTTTTTTTGGGTTTAAAATAGGGTTGAAAATAGGTATTTTTTTAAAATTACTAATTTCATGAAGCAAAAATGTAAATTATACTTATAAACTAATTTTAAATGAAATACATAAAAATTTACAAAAATGAACTTAAAACATCGCATTTTTTAGCACAAAAAATTAAAAAATCAAAACCTTAAAAAATTGTTTAAAAAATTAAAAAATATACAGTCCAATGGAGAATTTTATTTGCTTTAAAATGATGTATCCCCCTTTTCATTTAAAAAAATTCCCCCCCATGCCCCTCTGCCACATTTCAAGAGCTGAAAGTATCAAATATAGGCTAAAAGATACTTTAAGTTATATTATTTAAGATAGTTTTCGCAGAACTTGATTATCTCTTTTAGTTTACGAGAAAATCGCTGGGTAAATAGAGTTAGGACACCCGGTATAAAGTTAACATTCATGTGGCCTAATGGTCCATACTTTAAATACAACGTCAAATTTGGCATATTTTATCTGTATATTTTTGATTGATTTCATTTTTATGACGAAAAAAATGAATACTTAAAAAATCGGCTACGTTCTATTAACTTTGGTCACTATAGTTCATAACCTTAAAAAAAAAACTTTTACGTGTATGGTCAGCTAACTAATATACCTATTCATTTAATTAAAAATTTCGAGAGATTTGCCCTAATTAATATAATTAATTAAGTATTAAATAATTATTAGGCACCTAAACCATGATAAATGAGAGCTAGTAAATGTTGAATTTAAAAAATCTTTTAAGAAAATACCTATTTTCTTTCTGGAAACAAAATTAATCTTTTTCTTTTAGTACACATGCTGATTTCTTTATTATTAAAGAAAAGTCTGATCATGTCAGTTCAACAATGACCAAATAAATATATATAATAGCATTTTTAAAGATAACATACAAAATGGGCCCACGATTTGACCCTTGAGGTTCACCTAGAAATTACTGCGTTTAATAGTCTGTACAAAACTCACGTTTTTTGTCTAATCTCGTGTTGAAATCGACCCGATTTCAGACAATATAATAAAAACCGTTACATTTAACTATATGTATGTATACTGGGAGGTTTTTGTCTTAAAAATTTTATCGCAAAAAATCTGCAGTTTGTTGAAAAAAATTAAACTCATCTAAGATCAGTAATCTTGTTCTGTTTTCCAAATAAAAGTCGACAAAGGAAAGGTTTTTAGGTTGTACGTTTCTGAAATTCTATTTTAACAAGATCTGATAATGATAATTATCATACTATCCCAGAGCTCTAGAGATTTAATTTAATGATAAGATATTAATAGTAATTTAAGATTACAGTGTATCTGCAATGATAATTATAATTATTGAATAATTTCATCTGCATTAAACAAGGAGGAAATCTATTTTTACCCGACCACAGCAACGCGAAAGGAGGGTCATGTATCTATGTAATGTATAATATGTATAGCCGTCGCAATACTAACTGGCACCTGTGAGCTGAGGCAAGGGGAAGAGAAGAGGTAAAATATAGCATGTAAATTATAGGTGACCTTGAATTTTTCACATTCTACAGAGGTGCCAATTCATAAAATTATGGAATAACTGTGGATTGTTGAAGATTTTACTTAAAATCTCTTAACAAACGATTAGGAATTAAAGGCGCACACACAGTGTGTAATAGCTATATACATTAGGGTGCTTTTTTTCGACTATTTTTGTTTTTTCGGTCCCATCACGAAATTTTGTTGGAAGCACCCTAAAAAAAAATTCCCTCAAAATTTAGCCCTTAATATTAATAATAAGTAGTGGACCAAGGCATGTAAAGATTTCCCATTGAAAATACACGTAAACTTTGATTTGTTTTCTTTAAATTACTATAGCTTAGCGGCATTTTAGGGCATCGCTTCGACCATAGACAGGTATTTCTCAAAATTGAATGCTCTACAAAAGTGCCCATTGCGGCATAATCATAACTCGTACTGGTGAGGTAGTTTGGGCCACCAAACCCAAATTTTTCCTTAAAATTTACGTTTTTCTGTCCTTATCTCGTAATTGACAAGAGCTACAAAAAATATTCAAATGACAAACTTGTAGGAAATTTAATTTCCTACAAAAATTATCCGTGGCACTAAATCTCTAACATCAATATTTCTTGAGATATTAAATTATAAAGTTTTTGTTATTTCAAATTATTATCGACTATCACGTCAAATTATAAAAAATCGTTATTTCATTATCACTACGTTTTAAACTAATTATATTTTTTTTAATGGGAGGGTAAACAAATATAAAAAATCTAAAATATGTCAGTAATAATTTATTAAATTTCCTACAAGTTTGTTATTTAAATATTTTTTGTAGCTCTTGTCAATTACGAGATAAGGACAGAAAAACTTAAATTGGGTTTGGTGGCCCAAACTACCTCACCAGTACGAGATGATTATGCCACAATGGGCACTTTTGTAGAGCATTCAGTTTTGAGAAATACCTGTCTATGGTCGAAGCGATGCCATAAAATTCCGCTTAGCTATAGTAATTTAAAGAAAAAAAATCAAAGTTTACGTGTATTTTCAATGGGAAATCTTTACATGCCTTGGTCCACTACTTAATATTAATATTAAGGGCTGAAATTTTGATGGAATTTTTTTTAGGGTACTTCCAAAAAAATTTCGTGATGGGACCGAAAAAACAAAAATAGTCGAAAAAAAAGCACCCTAATATACATTGTCATTTTAAAGTTTTTTAAGGTATGTTTTCCGTCAAAAATGTATTCTCCCTGTTTGAATGCGCGTAACATACATACATACATTTTAACACTTTATTGGTAAATACCTATATCTAGTTTTGGTAATAAGTCGTTTATAAAAATCGTGACCACCACAAATCGTTTTGTTATTTTAAGAGAAATTGCGTTCACTCTAACGTAACGTCACGGCGACCTCTTGACATAACAGCGGTTAACTAAATATCTTACAATTTCAATGGCGTACCAGAAGGACCGAAAACCACAAAATCCGGGCTTTTGGAAGCCTTCTAAGGCAAGGTGAAGTCGAAATTAGGAAAAAAAGGACTGGATAGGTATTTATAGGACGGACAGACCAAACCAGGCCAAAAAAAAAAACAAAGAACAAAGAGAACTTATCAATTGACTCAATAAGCATAAATATTTCATTGTGATATGTCAATGCGTTCTCTACTAGATCAAACGCCTTGACAATGTCCAATTTTTCAAAAAATTAGTATTAAGTTTTAGAGGGCGCCAGGATTTTCAGAGACTCCAATGTTAGGTACGCCAATGTTATTCGTTGGCGCTTAAAAATTTTTTATTTATAATTTGATAAATTTATATAATAAATTAAAATAAGTACACTACATAACTAAAGTTAAACATATTACTTATTAAGACAAATACTACAATAACAGAGTTATTTGGTAAACCGAGGTATTAACATAAATATGAACCTTAACTGGGCGCCACTTTTTAACACATTATAATAAAATAAACACTAGTTCTAATAAATCATATTTTGTGAAGAGTATCGCTTACAAGTTAAAATGTAATATGCCGTACACTGTTAAAAGAATAATATGGAATGCAAATCAATAAAAATCCTCACGGCTTGTTGAAATTATGATTGATAGCACGTTATAATTTATTAACAGTATGATGTTAAATTTCGTTTGAATAGAATTAGCTTTACAATGGTATAATACCATAACCACAAGAATTGTGGTTATGTATTGACCTAATAGAATTATATTCATCTCCACAGTAGAGATTAACTCCCTATTAGAGTTAATATGACATATTACCACTATATGACGCATTAGGGTGGACCTTATTAAAAAGTTATTTGTTAAACCGAGGTTTTAACTTAAAAAGAAACCTTAACTGGGTGCCACTTTTTAACACATTATAATAAAATAAACACTAGTTCTAATAAATAATATTTTGAGAAGTGTATCGCTTCCAAGTTAAAATGTAATATACCGTACACTGTTAAAAGAATAATATGGAATACAAATCATTAAAAATCCTCACGGCTTGTTGAAATTACGATTGATATCACGTTATAATTTATTAACAGTATGATGTTAAATTTCGTTTGAATAGAATTAGCTTTACAATGGTATAATACCATAACCACAATAATTGTGGTTATGTATTGACCTAATAGAATTATATTCATCATCTCAGTAGAGATTAACTCCCTATTAGAGTTAATATGACATATTACCCCTATATGACGCATTAGGGTGGACCTTAATTTTTTTATTAGCTCGAAATTTTATTTAAGTTGTAACTTTAAAAAGTTCTGAAAATATGAGGGTGGTCAAAGTTCTCCAAGGGTCCTAACTGGGTCCCTAAAACTTGTACAATTACGCAAAAATCATAGAAAATCGTTGAAAATAGCCTGTAATTTTTGTTTAAGTAATAAATTTATTAATTTTGGAGCTCGTTTTGTTAAATAAATTTAATATTATGAATAAATATTAGAATGCATTAAATAAAAATAAGTTCAGTCCGATCTGATACATTTTTAAAATGTTTTTTTTTACCGTTTGACTCACATTTATGGCAGAAATTCGTAAATTTTAGGGTTAGGGGCAAACTTTGGCGGATTTTCGGTACAGGTCAAAAAAATAAGATTCCAAGCCCTGTAAATTACAGACAATTTTCAACGATTTTTTGCGATTTATGGGTAATTTAACGAATTTAAGGGGCCCAATTAGGACCCTTAGAGATTTTTGATCACTCTTATATTTTCAGAATTTTCTAGTTACACCTAAGGGAACGTTCAAGTATTACGTAACGCCATTTTGGAGTGTTACGCCCATGTTAATGGTATAGGAAAATAGCGTTACAGGGGGGGGGGCGTGGGGGTCCAAAATGATGAAAATTTGCGTTACGTAATACTTGAACGTTCCCTAAATAAAAATTTTTAAATAATAAAAAAATATGATATATATATATATATGATTTAATTTTTGGAGGACTTGGCTCAATTTAATTTAACCACATGTGAAATATTTAGCTATAGTTCTCGCAAAGATGCCACTCGTTTGCAAAACAACTTTACAACACGAAATTTCAAGAACGCTTTGAGATAGAGACTTGACATTTGAAACAAATGTTTTCTACTACTTAGAAAATCGTTGTTTCCAATTTCAAGTCTCTGGGTCAAAGCGTTTTTGAAATATCCTAGTGTACAGTAGTTTTGCAAGCGATTTGTATCTTTGCGAGAACTACATAGAAAAAACGGATTCCTTGAACCAAGGACACGTGTCTTTGTATATGTTCAAAGCCATATTCTCTTGTTTCAAGGCTGGCATTTTCTTGAACCAAAGTCAATGTCCTTGAATGAAGAGCACGGGTTTTGGAATAAAAATCCGCGCTCTTTATTCAAGGCCATTGACTTTGGTTCAAGAAAATGTCAGCCTTGAAACAAGAGAATATGGTTTTGAACATATACAAAGACTCGTGTCCTTGGTTCAAGGAATCCGTTTTTTCTATGTATATATTAAATTTAAATGAAGCGGAAGTTTGCAACGTTTTTTTGCAATGAAAATTCAAATAGTATATTAAAGTACTAGTTTCATAACATACGTTTTCAGCGCACGAGTACAAGTTTAGAAAACAAGCCACTTGAGGCGAGTTTTCTAAAGTACTAGTGCGCTAAAAACGTGTTATAAAATAAGTGCTTTAATATACTATTTGAATTTTCGATGCAAAAAAACGTTGCAAACTTCAGCTTCATAAATTTAAGTGCTCTCGTATGACTCATATGATATGAAGGATCGATAAACATGCGGATGGACCCCTTTTCTGATGCCTATATCTTTTAGAATGACCATAGCCCACCTTTGGAGGGCATGACTCAAGGCATGGCACCCTTCCCTGGCTGGCCATGACCCCCTGGAATATAATATAAATATTCTGATTTATTATTATATTATTATGCTACTCACGCATGCGCTAGCTAGAATAGTATAATACGCTAGTTTCAAACTTGCAAAAAATTTCAAAAATCATCCTAGACAAAAAATTCTTGGATATAAATTTGTTTCATGAAAAAATGAGCAACTTTTAATGTCTGTCCGATGTCATGATTTTTGTGGACACGATAACTCAAGAACGAATAATCCGACTTTTTCTATGAGGGGAAGACCACTATTGTTTTTAAAAGTATTCATTGAATTTTTTTTTTTCAAAAATTTTTCGCTAATTTTTTTTTTTTTTTTTATTTTTTTTTTCTCAAAAATTTTTCGTTTTAAATTTTTTTTTAATTTTTTTTTTCTGAAAAACAAATTCAAAATTTTTTCGTTTTCCACAAAAAAAATTAAAAAAACTGTTCAAAAATTTTTGTAATTTTTTTTTAAGTAGGTACATACTATATATTTGAAAAAATGCAATATACCATTTACTGTGAAACCATATAATTGAATTCGTAGCATTACATATCTTCACGGCTTGTTTAATTATTATTATTATTATTGGAGATAACTAAGTGTGCTTTGGAAATTGGCTATTTGCTTTCACGAAAAAAGAAGGTTATAAAATCCTGTACAACAACCAAAAATAATAATTAATTTAATAAAAACTATAGAATCACCAAAACTAAGTCATACGTCATAAAAATCAACAGAATTTACAATGTTATCATTTAATTTAAACGAAGTAATTCAAAAAATCTTACCTTCAATATGCAGAATATGAAGATCTCAGGAAAACAGAGTTCTCACGTGTTTTAAACGATTATCGGCAAATATCGGTTTAAAAACAATTCTAAACTTTAGTTAAACACTTATTTATTAATTTTAAATAGTTTTTTCACAAAAATACACACTTTTTAGTCAAATACGCGAACGTAGATTCACGGCTTCATGAAAATCCGCGTTCGCGTCACCCGAATTAAAAATGGCTGGCTAGAAAAATGCATTTGTTTTTTTAGTGCTGCCAACTTGAAGTTTCTTTAATAAGGAAATTTCTAGATAAAATTACAGCTATTTAAATTAACTTTTTAAATAAATAAAATTAAAACTTTTTGCTTGTGAATTTTTAACAAAAAGAACAAGAAGTATTTTAAATATGTAGGTAAATTTAATAAAACGTATATTATTCTAAAATTTTAAATTTTCTTTTGATTTTATTTCGTTCATTTTAATTTATTTCATCTGGTTTTCGGCAGCCTTCCATCTCGCCCTATCCATAGCCAATTATTTCGTTTATCTAACAAATCTCTCACCCTACATCCGTCTTTATTTGTAAGCAGCATTCCATTTTAGGCCTGCAGGCAAGTTATTAGAGCTAAGACTGGTTTGAGACACCTCTCTATCCCACCCCATCCTTATCCAATTTTGCTTTTCCATTTTGAAAATCTTCAAAATTTTGGAAAGCCTTGTATTCGTGCAAAAATTTTCAAATTTTTTTTTTGGGTATTTTTGCGTTTTATGCATTTTATGTCGATAGAAATCAATTTCGAGCAAAAAGTTGGTCGATCGCGATCGATCTGTCCCTAAAATCTTGTGTGCACGATAACTTAAGAACGCTTTGAGCTAGAGACTTGAAATTTGGCATACCGGTATGTTACCAAAATTCCTCGTTCGGGATTTTTGGTGGACATTGGGATGCGTCAAGGGGGGGAAATGGGGAAAAATATTTTTTTTTACAAAAAAATGAAAATTACTATAGGGGTTTTTAAGGTTGCTGAAATTGAATCTGACAATAAAATGTTTCTAACTCGACCCCCTCGGGGGTGAGAGGGTAAATATTTTTAAATATTTTCGTCAAAATTGGTATATAGGGGTTTTTGGGGTCCACGAATTTGAATCTGAAAATATTCTCCCCCCCCCCTGATGGGGGTAGTTTCAGTGAAAATTTGTATATTGGGGTTTTTGAGGTTCCTGAAAGTGAATCTAATAATACAAAAACTCTACCAAAAGTTCTCGCACGGGATTGTTTTTGGAGGACATTGGAATGCGACAAGGGGGGAAAACGGGGAATTTTTTTTTTTACAAAAAAATTGCTGAAATTGAATCTGACAATAAAATGTTTCTAACTCCACCCTCTCGGGGGTAAGAGGGTAAATATTTTTAAATATTTCCGTCAAAATTGGTATAAAGGGGTTTTTGGGGTCCACTAATTTGAATCTGAAAATATTTTTTTCTAATTTCACCACCTGAGGGGCGGGGTAGTTTTCGTTAAAATTGGTATATTGGGGTTTTTAAGATTGCTGAAAATGAATCTGATAATAAAAAAATTCTAACCACTCTCTGATGGGCGGGGGTTGTTTCCTTGAAAATTGATATATCGACACTCCCAAGCAACAAGGATGTAACTCAAGTTAGACCCATTTTGAGTTATACTCATAGGTAAACGCCTTGAAAAAAGACACATATGGTGGTACTACTCAGGTTTCTCCACAGTCCACTTTAAGCAAAAGTTTACTTAAAATCACTAAAGTAAGAAATTCTAAACTTGAATATTATCAGAAACAAACAGTAAATAAACAATAAATACTTAAACAGTTAAATAGAGAATATTATAAGCTTTCAAATGATGTATCACGTGACTTCCTTTTCCACTTCAATCATTTACCCACCCTTAAATAATAAAAAAAAATATTTTAGAAATTTAGCTGTCGTGAAAAATGACAATATATGAGTTACGGCTTTGTTGCTTGGAGGTATCGATATTGGGGTTTTTGATGTCGCTAAAACTGAATCTTAAAATAAATCTAAATCCACCCCCTGGTGGGCGAGGGGTAGTTTTCATGAAAATTGGTATATTGGGCTTTTAAGGTTGCTAGATAATTTGGAAAGCTCTTTTATTGGGCAGTTTATTTTGTATTGGTATTTTTTTCCGAAATATTTAGGATAAAGTAATCTCGCTCATGTATAGTTCTCCGCATGAAAGAAAGTCTCCGACGAAGGGGGGAGGAATTATTCGCGCTCTTTTATTTCCTTGCACACACATTCCAAACATATTTTCCGTAGCCGCAGATCCGTGCGTCAAACTATATAAGTACTACATAGGTATTATATAAATAATATATTAATACCGTGTGATCCTTGTAAAACAATATATAATATGTATTGTATTTAAATATTATGTGAATAAATGCAGATTCATTTCATGAACAAGGAAGTTTATTATAAATGTAGGTAGGTAGGTAAATAATAATAATAATAATAATACTAATTAAAGAATTTATATTTTTTGCTTCAAATCAATAGCTATTATTGTTAACTTAATTAGACATTTTAAGTAAAGATTCCTAAATAAAAAAATTATGTTAAGACTTAATTGAGAAAATCTAATTAAGATGTAACAAAAGTTTTCGTATCGTTTTATTAATTATTTTCTTAAATTAAATTGTCTTTAATTGGCCAATTAAAACGTTCTTGTCATTACAAAATCTAGTTTATTTCGTATTCTTTGATAGTTTATAAAAAGTCCGCAGATCGTGTTATACTTTATTTATTTTTATCTATTTCCTCGAACAGAGGGTAGAGCAACGAACTAACAACTCTTCTCTCTAGAATACGCATACCGTTAATATAAAGTATCGCCAACATCTCGGTTTGTTTGCAAACAAATAGTAGGTATATTCAGGCCTGAACAATAACAATTACCAGTAACTGTTATTGTTGTCTCGGTTAGAACAAAGCTGTGCGAGTAAGACAGACAAACGTATATGTTGGCTAAGTTTTTTTCAGTTTTTACAAATGAAATGCCTATTCTAGAGAGAAGAGTTATTAGTTCGTTGGGGGTAGAGGGGGACCATAGGTTACTGCCTCCAGGTCCCGATTTTCTCTCTACGGCCCTGCAGACTACTGTAAAAGTAATTTTAATTTTTTTTGTACCTCTTCTCTTAAACCAAACCAAAATTCACTCCACCCCCTCCTAACTTTTGAAAGAGTTGATTTTTCGACTTCAAATTTCGAACACGTAAATAAGACAACTTTTAAGTTAAAAACTTAAGTTAAAAACTGTCTTTTGGCATATATTTGATATTTTTAACTTGTTAAAATGTGGTCAGGGGGCAAACGGGGATTTGTTTAAGTTTGTTTGGCTTCGGGGGGTCGTGTGATACATTATTTTAAAGCAAGTTAAATTTTCTATTCGACCATATATTTTTTTATTATTTTTTTTAAAACGTTTTTTTGGAAAAGTTGATATTTAAATTTTTTTGCGATTTTTTGAGTTTTTGTTTCTGTTTCTGTTTTTTTAAAGACGAAAATTTTCATATTCAACCCTGTTTTAAAGCCTCAAGAAAATGCCTAAAAAAAATTGATATATAGTAAAATAGAAATTTTTATAAGAGTGAACATCGTAACATTACGATGTACCAATATAGAGACTTGAAATTTAAAGGAAAAGGGGATACATCGTATCAATCTTATAAAATTTTCAATTTTACCATATATTATGTAAAAAGTGTAAAAATTTTCACAAATGACTTGTTTTTTTAATCTGTACTTCAACTGTATTTCACGATACTTTCTACCTGGGTAGGTTCTACAGAAGATCCAAAAAACCCAACCCAAATAGTCCTTTATACATAACCAGAGCAATCATTCCTAATAATAGTAATAAAGCAGTCTAAAAGCAATTAAATACAAATAAACTAGCTACGAATTGTCACTTTTACATTTTATATAATCCTGAGAAAAAATGCAATACACCGGTTTTCATTAACTGAACTAGGTGCCTAAAAAACCCGACTACGAAAAATGCACCTCCATATATGCCGAATAAAGAAAACAAAAAAGCCCAAACTTTGACGCAAAGCTATTTTTAAATTTAGTACCAGTTTTGGAAGAAAAATCTATAGATTTTTTCTGATTTTAAGTTAAAATCCTGATGATTGTAATTATTATAATGAAAAAATGATTTTTACGAAAATTGTTGGAAATTTCCTCCTTAACAAAATTAGTTATGTGAACTTTTATCGTAAGATGCATATTTAGCGAGATAACCGCACTCACACCTAAAATTCAAGACAGCGAACACCCCTTACGCAAATCACCCGGTGAAAAACTAACAGGAGTGTTCTGTTACCATCCACTATCAGCCCGTGTACATTTATTGCAATTTCAATATAGAAATTCCTCCTTATTTAACTGGACTATAACCAGATCTTAGGAAAACACACAAAAACACGTTAAAAAAATAACCCTTCTTTTGCGTTGCCGTAGTCGAATAAAGAACACTAGTTTTCATTAACTGAAAAAGTACCTATTTTGAAACCGAAAAAATCTAGTCTACAGGAAATATAAATTATTGTACGTTTATAATTTAAAGTCATGTGAAATGGCTTTTAAGATCAAATTAAACTGCATAAGCGTACTTAATTAATTATTGCAGTAAAGCAAAAGAAATAAGTATCACTATAATAAATAAATAAATAAATAAATAAAATAAATAAATAAATAAATATCGTTGCCAACAAAAAAAAAATAAATAAAAAATTATATTTTCCCCTATAGTTCAAAAAATAATTTTGAAAAAAAAAACAAACTTTTACAGTACAATTTTTGTCATGCAACCAATATTAAGCAGGCGCTCTTTAACCCCATTACCCCAACCAGTTTTCCAAAATAAATTCCACCCGAGGACTTTGACAAAGCCTATCGTTCAATTTTGAAGTCTTTATCTCAGAAAGGTTTTGAGTTATCACGGTCACAAAATTCTCGGACAGACAGACCGACCGGCACATTGGCGGATATGTTGTATCCAGACCTAGGAAAGGATCGAGCGAAAATGGGCCAGCTTGATAAAGCCGCGTATATCCGGTATCCAGCATGCTTATTCTCGCTTCTCCAAGGAAGACGAACGAGTTTTACATCCGTTTTTCGCCCGTACGCTTTTAACTTAACGCTTGGGTGGGCTGCGCTGGCACAAGAGATTGCCGCTTCCTGGTTTGCTGCTAACAACCTGTCACTAAATGACGCAAAGACTGAATCCATGCTTTTCACTTTAAAACATAAAAATTTTGAAACTGCCTCCAGTGTAAAATTTTTGGGCGTTTATTTAGATCCCTTACTCACATGGAAATCTCATGTAGATCAATTAACAACCAAATTAGCCAAACAAGCTTTCTGTCTTAGAAACTTAAAAGACACCGTAACTACCCAAGTCTTACGTACTGCATATTTTGGCCTCTTTCACTCCATTATGAGCTATGGTATTATAGCATGGGGAAATTGTGCGTTTAGTGACGAGGTTTTTAGCATGCAAAGGAGGGCCATCAGAGTGATTTCGGGTTTAGGTTTTAGGGATGATTGCAAAGAAAATTTTATTAAATTAAAAATTCTAACTTTTCCTTCTCTTTATATATACAACTGTTTAATCTTTGCCTACCGCACCCGAAATGACTCTGAAACCTCCAAGGGCAAGGACATACATGTTCATGATACCCGCATAAAAAATGATATTCGTCCTCAGTTCTATCGACTTTCAAAATCGCAAAATGGTCCTAACTTTCTTTCATTTAAATTTTTTAATAAACTCCCCATAAGAGTTCGCAGTCTTCCAGAGAAAAAATTCAAAGAATGTATTAAAGATCTTTTAATTTCCAGAGCATTCTATTCTGTAAATGATTTTTTAAAACTAAACCTTACTGTTTCAGACTTTAAAATCATGAATCCCAGTAATTAATTATTAATATACTGTGTCTGCTTTCCTTGAAAGGCTTGTTATTTATTTATTTATTATATATAAGTTCTATAAGTTTTATAAGATATATAAGTTTTACAGCATTATGACTTATGCCATAAATTATTGTGTAATTTGTTAGGCATCAATAAAGATTGATTGATTGATTGATTTATTGATAACTTTACAGTGTATGTATGTAGTGTATGACTAATAACTTGAAAACTCCTGATAACCCTGGGGAATTTTTTTGTATGATTATAAATATGCATAATTATGCATAATTATGAAAAATTTTCCATGATTGATTTTGACCATGTGTGATTGAATTTCGACTTGGTATGATCCTACATAATTATGCATGATTATGCATAATTTTAGGTAAAATTATGCAGGATTATGATTATGATAACTATACTTCATTTTAGTAGGTATGATTAATTACATTATTATACAAAAAATTTGTCATGAATTGCCAGATATGGTGCGCCTTCGCCAAAATTTAAAATTGAATGCATAATCATACATAATTAGGCATAATTTTAAGTAAAATTATAGATAATTACTATGTATAATCATACAAAAACTTTTTTTCCCGGGGGTATCTATTTTTTATGAGCTTATAACAAAAATAGGTACTATGAAATAAAAATCGATAGCAATAATAATTATTTATTTGTAAACTTTTTATTTTCTATAAAAAATTACTTGGAGAAAGTAATCTTATGTTAGTAACAGTATTTTTGAAATTTCTAGGTATATATTTTGGACGCCTATGGCAATGATATATATTGCACCTGATAGTAAATAAATAGACAATTATATAATAGGTTTAATCGTAAAAATTCTTATAGCCAATCCTCAATTGATAATTATTATGTTATTGGTGTAACATTACACCAAACTAAGAAAATTACAAACTTATAACAAAGAGTTATTTGTGATAAAGTAATAGTTATTTCGCAGTAAGAGATAAAGATACTATTCCTGGAAAAATTAATCACTCGCAAATGCAGAGGGACAACTGCCCCCCATGAATCCAAAATGTCAAGTTTTAAGGAATAACCGACTTTTAAAGAAAATAGGCATTTTTTGAGGAGGATAACCAAAGTTAGACACAAACCACAAACCCACTCCACAATCCTCCAAACACTCTTCTCCTAGAACTAACCTCTACCACCCCAATACTTCCCCGCATCCAAACACTTTCACAAAAATTTGCTAAAAACGAGTTCAATGTCACACTGCTCAGAAAGTATTGTATAGCAAGAGACAACACCAGACCTGCTAAAGCAGTATCCAGAGAAAACACTGTGAGAAATTATCCAGGATTTAAACGAACAATAAACTACCCAGTATTATTTATTATTATTTTTATATTACATTATTATCTTTTTTTTATATAAATTTTATTTTAGTATGTTTACATATCAATATTTGTTAAATAGTAATATAGAATATAGGCTGAATTACCTCGGTCAATGGCCATTTTTTAACGTTGTTATAAATAAACGACTAAATTAAAAAATTAAATAGGCATTTTTTGACCAAAAATAGCTATTTGAGAGCAAAGAGCCATGACACGATAATCAGCTTGTCGATATACTTATCCCAAAGTTTTCTTATTTTATCGACGTTTCATGATGCTTTATACCTGTGTTACAACCCAAAAAGAAATTCTTTTCGGAAGTACAGTTTCATGTTAAAATTTTCATACCTTACAAGCAAGTCAACACATTTTATCCATGGATAAATGCATTTACCTATGTAGTTGCAAATTAATCAATTTAAAACTATTTTTTTCTCTTTTTACAAAATCTACATTTAATTGATTTTTATAATTAAGCAATATCCTACATTCCTAAACAAATTCTGTAATTTGACCATGTCCCCCATGCACCTTTTTTTGAAAACAATTTTCAAAATTTTTTTTTTCGTTTTTCGCAAAAAAAAAATAAAAAAAAAATATAACATTTAAAAAATTAAAAAATTTAAAAAAAATCAAAAGTTTTTCGGTTTTTAAAAAGATTTTTTTTATTTATTTTTTTTATTTTTTTTTTATTTTTTTTATTTTTTACAATTATTGTTATTTGGGAAAATTCAATATACCATTTACTGTATATATGATGGAATGCTTAGCATTACATATCTTCACGGGATGTTTTTTTTTTTTCAGATGCCCTGCAACTGCCCGGTCACGCAGCCAGGGCCGACCCTGGCATCAACATGTGGTGGAGCCCAATTCATGCTTTTTATGGGTTTATTGGAAGTATTTTTAAGGTAGGTCAATCTTCAACATTTCAAACTTTTTGGACTTTACGAGTGGAAAAAAAGTAAAACATTTTATCTCAAACCAAGAAATTAGTTTTTCTCTTGTTTTTCACCAGAAGCGGCTGCGGCTGTCCATGAAATTATTTAGAATATGGTATTTTTAAAAGACTCTTTTAATTTAACAAAATCGATCAAAATCATTTTTAGGCAAAAAATAGGCATTGTATAACAGGGCAATTTTTAATTTTTATTTTTTTATGACCCAGGCAGCACATAATAACTATTAGATATCCAGGGGATATACCTTCTGGATACAGAGTATATCCAGTGGATAGCCTGGATTGCCATTAGATAACCCATGGACATCCAAATGTCAGCCTATATCTAGGATATCCACTGGATATCTACGAGATATCCATTGGTCATCTATTTTTTTAACCTCCCTGTCCACTGGATATCCATTACAGATCCAGTGGATATACTTTAGGCAGTTAAAAAAATATATGACGAGAAATCCCGTGGATATCCTGGATATAGACGGACATTTGGATGTCCATGGGATATCTAATGGCAATCCAGACTATCCACTAGTAATATTCTATATCCAGAAAGTATATCCCCTGGATATCTACAGGGTGGGTCAAAAAAACCGGCCACTCTTTAAACCGTTATAACTTGTTTGCCTTTTCACCGATCTATACAAAATTTGGAATGAATATGCTCAAAACATTTAAGATTCTGTAGATAATTTTAGTTATTTAAAATATTATTATATTTTTCAGTAATACAGCTTTTTCTAAAGGGGTTATTTTAAAACAGTGGGGATTAAAGCAAAATTTGTAATTTGAAAATTTTTCGCCTTTATAATGTTAAGTGGTCTTTCTTGAGTAGGTAAGTATATTTAATTTTAAATTTGAAGTTATAGTTTATTTTTTATTCTTATTTTTCTGAAAGGCTACATATTGCAATAAATTAATTTTTAAGATAAAAGAACTGATTGAGTAGGTGTGTTATTTATCTTACATCCCTCAAAAAATAACCTGTCAATTTAAAAACTATTCAAAATGACCAAAAATCTTTAAAAATGTCGAATTACATAAAAAAATAAGAAAAAAAGTAAAAGCTGAATTGTAGATGTATATTTTAAGGAAAATGGTTACGAAATAACAGAAAAATTACTAATGAAGTACGCACATTCAAAAATTGTACCATACTCTATGAAGATAACATAAAAAACAAGAAATTGCTAAAATAAATCAAGATTTAACTGTTGGCTAAATAAAAAAGTATTATATTTTCATTGCAAATAAAATTAATTATTTAAACACTGTTTTAATTATAAATAATATAAAACCATATAAGTATGGTAGGTACAGGATCTTGGTTGGCTATTTGCAGTTAAAGTTCCATATTCTGATTTATTGATTTACAAAAATTCACATTATCCTTCATCTTATGTTAACGTTTCTAAAACAAGCATTTTTTCTCGTTTTGACCAAAACTACACTTATTTCTTGGTTATCTACAAATGTTTTAATTTAAATACATATGTTTGTTTTTTATTTATTGCTCATCTTTAAAATATATATTTAAAATTGACATATTGTTTTTTAGACATGTCAAAAATAATTTGAGTAACAGACTACTTAATCCGTGTTATTATGATATTTACTGCTAGCTGTACCCTTTCCAAAAAAATAATATAAAAAATAAAATACAATCTTAAGTTAAAAGAAAAATATACATAACTATTAAGGAAAGACCACTTAACATAATGAAGATGATTTTTTTTTTAATTATACATTTTGCTCTAATCCCCACGGCTTTAAAATAACCCCTTTAGAAAAAGCTTTATTACTGAAAAATATAATAATATTTTAAATAATTAAAATTATCTACAGAATTTTACATGTTTTGAGCATATTCATTCCAAATTTTGTATAGATCGGTGAAAAGGCAAACAAGTTATAACGGTTTAAAAAGTGGCAGGTTTTTTTTTGGCCCACCCTGTAATAGTTATTCTGTGATGTCTGGGAATGGATTAGGTTTTGTTAATATTTATGAACACTCTCCACCATATTGCATCGACCATTTTGAATTTTGAAATTTTATTAATGTATTCTGCTTCAGCAACCTCTAAAACCCATAACCAGTTAATTATAAAAAAAATATGACTAAAAGCGCATTTTTGCCAAGGAAAGGCCTCCTCTAGTGCTTTAGTTTAAAAATGTTAAGTGATAAAACTGAAAGCAGTTTTGGAAATGGTCACTTATTTTATAAAATCATCTATTGAAATGCAAAAAGGTTTTAAAACTTTTTAAATGTATGCTTGTGTCTTTATTACTTATTTGAAATAATAATTATTCTCCTCTCCCTATTTTTCTCTGTGTATAATAAATAGAATAAATTTTAGACCTATGAAAATCCTCAAAGGGTAAGTTTGGTTAAATCCGCACTTTATTTAATTAGACCTTTATTTGTCAGGTAACTAAAACACCCTTAACCGAAATTAAACAAAATTAACTAACCCTTCTTCTATGGTAATTCCTGGGTCACACTGTGACCTGAGGGATTCATGAGGTAGACCCGAAAATTTAGAATAATGGGAAGGGAATATCTTTTATGTACAAATTATCGGGAACAAATATTTATATTAAGTAAAATTTTATAAAAACCTTTATTTTAATTTAACAGAAAACTATTTTTTTTTCTCCATTTTTGTCCATATTTCTTTCCTCAATTCCCTTTTTCTTCAAATTTCTTTTCCTCAGAAAAAATCCCGATTTCTTTCTTAATATTATAATTAGGTTGACTTTTAATATAATGAATTTATTCATGAATGCAACGAATTTTAAGCATCAATACAATAAAAGCGATCATGGATTCAAAATTAATTAAATCCTTTTTTTGATTTTGACCTAAAATAGTACATTATATACCAAGTGAGAGAAGGTTAACATTTTTGACCTGCGTCAAATTGCGGGATGAGCGCGCTACCGCGAAGCACGCAAGACGCGGTCTAAAATGTTAAATCTTCACTTACGTGGAAAATATAGTATTTTTTTCACTACCAGTACAATTAATTCGCTATTTATTTATTTATTTTACTAAAATTTAATGAAAAGTCTTATAAATTTAAAATATTACGATGGCCGTTCGCGGCTATTAAAAAAACAAAACAATAACTTGACATTTCTGGCAGAAATTTTCTGGTGATCTGCTAAAATTATTAAGAATTATTAGAAAGTGTTTCCGTGTTAAGTGTAATAAAATATATAAAAATGGAGAGTGAAATGCAAAGTGATGATTCTGGTACTTCCCCAGAAATAAGGGGACAGGCGAAAACTGTGAGGGAGAATCTATTGCCTCAAAAATCAATATATGGGGGTTGTACCACTAGTAATCTATGATCCTTACGGTAATATATGGGTTGTATAATATATGGTTGAATATGATGGACCAATGATTTTCACTTTTCGAGGTGTTTTTTGTAAAACATGTTTTATAGGTACTAATTTAGTTAATATTTTTTAATTTATCATGCAATAAATACATTTGGTGCCTAAAGACACTTGTAAATAGCAATGTGATTTAATAATTAAGTGAAACGTCAGATGCCAAAACAGCTGAATAAAAATTTATTATTAACCATAGTGCAATTTCATTATTTTTAGAACCTCTGACGTCATAGGTAGAGAAGTAATATTTCTACCAATGAAAAGAACAGTAATAAAGATGTGCTTTTAGGCTGGTAGTGAAAAAATAATATTATTGAATTTTTTGAAATTTCTTTGCCATGTTGGATCCGCCGTTTTAAATCTTTAACATCGGATTCGGTTTCAGCAACCACAAAAACTCGAGAATACCCATTTCTAAACATATTGTGTAAACTATCAAAATTCTAATTAATTTGTCTTTTTTGACAAGTTTGGGATCAATTTTCTCGAAAACGCTGTGTAGGAGAAAACTTTTAGTTATAGGTTATAGCCTATAGTCTCTAGACTATAGTCTCTAGACATCAGGTAGATTCAGAATCCGTTGACAGAACACATGGGTTTGGATGTTGTGCCTGCAGGCACCTTCAAATGTGTTTTATTTTGTAGAGCTGTGTAGTTATTGATAATAATCAATCATTTTTAGATCTCAATGTGACCTAGAGGACCCTTGTGGAAGGCCCGAACATCTGACGCCGTTGTTGCCGGAATACGACTTCATCGTCGTCGGGGGAGGAAGTTCTGGGTCCGTGGTGGCGAGCAGATTGTCTGAGATACCGGAATGGAAGGTTTTGCTTATCGAAGCAGGTAAAAAAAGATAATTTTGGATAGTTTTATGAACCTAAAATAAAGATACTTTTATTGTACAATAATTTAAAAATGCCCTTTTTGAAATTTAAAAATGGTGAATTAAAATACACCCTGAAAAATACTTAAAAGTTACCTGCAGGGACCCATAGTGTTGAAACGAATAGAGTACAATTACAACCTCAGACTCGTTCTATCGCTCGTTCTACTCCCCGAAAATCAAGAATAGGTGCCCAGGTCACATATTTTTAAATAATTTTCTCACATAAGTATACTTAAAAAAAGATTTTTATTGAATTTTATCAGCTATTTACAAGTTATAATGCATTTTTTTATTAATTTTTATTTAGGAATGGATGAACCTACAGGAACCCAAGTGCCATCAATGTTTTTAAACTTCATAGGATCGGACATAGATTGGGCCTTCCAGACAGAACCAGAGGCAAATGCATGTCTGGAAGAAAATGAGCAAAGATGTTATTGGCCTAGAGGAAAGGTAAATGACCTAATTACCTTAGGAGCTATCAATAAATTTCGTTAGGCTATTTTTTCTTTTTCCAGTCTCTTAAGATAAAATTACAAAATCATTGAAATTATCCTAATATTTAATACAAATATTTTAAAATATGTTGCTTTTCGATACAATGGAATATTTTATAAAGGTTTAAAGACAACACAAAAAACTACAAACATAGTTTTGTAATTAATAATTAAAAATGATAATATAAACATAAAACTAAATGTCATGAATCCTAAATAATTAAATATTGTTATTACTATTATTACTACCTATTAGATAGTAAACTATGCAAACCTTATTTAATATAGTTATTTCACCCATAAAATTTTACAATTTGCAGCTGACTATTTAGATAATTGTTTGTTTTAATATTGTAGTACTACAATATTACAAATTTAAAGAATAACTAATACCTACGACGCGTTGTCTCACTGTAAATCTTGACAAATACCCTCAAGATTCATTTAGAAATCGCAATAATTAGAAATTCACAGGAATTCTTACATTTCCCGACATGGTAAGGAATTACCACCGAATTATGAATATGATATTAACCATAATGGTCAGCAGTATATTTAGAATACATAAAGAGAGATGTTCTACAGAGAGAGAGAGAGAGAGACAAAAGTATACTTAATAATTATTATTAATTTGTTTTAATATAAAATTATTCATATTTTAGGAAAAATTACCTTTTAAATTACATGAAAGTAAGATATTTGTTTTTTTAACTAAATATTATTTTTTTTTATCTTTGCAACACATTGCTGTGTACAATAGGTCAAAAGTTTCCTAGGGAGGTTGGGCCAAAAAGCACACGCAAAATGAGTGTATGAGCTTTTATTGCAACTTAAATCTTTCTTCTTCTTCTTCTTCTTCTTCTTCTTCTTCTTCTTCTTCTTCTTCTTCTTCTTCAAAATGACCTTTTGTAAAGTAAATTGTGACCCAAAAGGACTTAATGGTCTTGAACTCTCGTTCTTTTTGACCAGGTACGTACAAGTATTAGAGACTTGAAGTGAGTCTCTCTAATCGTTTTAAATAAATATAATTTCTTATTAAAATAACCTCAAAAAAACGTGGATAACCCTAACTCGGGTTCATCAATAAAATTAAATCACAAACATCAACTATTCAATTGTAAAATCAATTTGAATATGTAAAACGGTTTCGTAGTATTAATCATTTCTTGACAAACACATTTTAACATAAAATAGTCTGGATGGGACTCAACGCCCTTTATCGAACTATAAATCGCGCCGCAGACATGTTGACCGTTTCACGTATTAACTTAACTCCAATGCAACTTAAATAGAAATATAAACAAATGATTATCATCCGATGACATGATTTTAATCTCACGAATTCTAGCTAAATGAATGGTAAAATAGGAATTTTAATTTGAATATTAATGAGCTTAAGACATAAAATGAATTTTTTTGTTAATAAATCTATTAATCGTACTTAAGTACTTGATTACCTCAGATGTTATTTCACAATACTGTAAAAAAGAATGCAGAATGAATCATTCTGAATGATCGTAAGGCAAAGATAAAGTCTTCTAGAGTCTTCCTATCTTCTGCAGAAATTATTTCTTTGTAATACTTGTGTTAGAGAGTTATTGCAAGTATAAAAAAGCCTACTTAATATAATGGGAGGATTGGTGTAGTAGACTACCGCGTCGTTCTTGTCGAGTTTACTACCCAAATAGCTTGAGTTCGATTCTCACCGGCGCCGATTTGCCTTTTTCAGTTAATTTATAATTGAAATTTGGCGAAGGCGTAAGTGAAGCGGACACTCCCTATAAATTGGTTGGAAAGTCAATTAAAGCCGGTGGTTCCCTCTACTACTAGCCCACACAAGTCCGGGACTTAGGGGATGCTTAATTAAGTAGAATAGTACGAGGTTAAACAAAAATGTAATGTAATGTAAAAAATGTAATGTAATATGAACATATTTACCTAATATTAAAAAAAAAAAAACAATAATTTTAAGTCCAATTAATAATTACTACTGTATTTTTTGCATAGTTTTGCTAAACATTTCCCAAACATTTTCTAAACAAAAGTTTGCAAAAAATGCCATCCGCAGTTTAACTGGCAAAACTTATAAGCCTCGAAATTTACCCGAGATTAAATTTGACTAAAGAGATCATTGACATATTTTAGTCAATATTGTGAAGATTATTGATGAGTTTTAATTGCATTTTTTCTTATATTATCAGCCAACAGAGAAAATTTCCTAAAACAAACAAATTATTTAACCTTTGCTGCAAAGATTTATTATTACGTTATATTGTATACATTGTAAAGGTTATGAAGATTATTTAACAAAACTTTTGTCTACTATTTTTGCTAATGATAATAATATGATAATAATGATAGTCATACCTTTTATAGAAGACCAGATTTCATTGTGCCTATGTTTTAGAAATTTATTTTTCTAATGGTGAACTTATTTAAATCAATTTCATCTAAGCTAAAAGTCAATCATTCAAAAAAGAAATTATCTATCCGTGCACAAGAAACGGTTTATAATACTATACTTTGACGCACGGATCTGTGGCTACGGGAAATATGTTTGAAATGTGTGTGCAAGTGAGAGGCCTGTTGTAGGCACGCACGCCTTATAACGCTTTTAAAGGAAAGAAGGGTGTGCGAATGATTCCTCCCCTTTTAGTTGGAGGCTTTGTTTCATGCAGAGAACTATATCCATGCACGGTTTATTGTACAAATTCTTCCTTTTTGGGAATTGTTAGCACTGTGTATCCTGTATGTTCTTAACATTTAGTAAAATGTCCATTATATTTAAAGGCATAGTGGCCACTATTTGTTCTACTTGTTTCCAAAATGTATATTGTCCTAATGGAGCTCTCTACAACTAGAATTATGAAACAAAAGACGTCTACCCTATCTCTATCTCATTTGTGCTACACTTTCCAGCCAACCAAATAAATACTGTTTTTTTTTTTCATACAACAAATACAGTATTTATTTGGTTGGCCGGAAAGTGTAGCACTGAGCGGCACGAACGAACATAGCTAATGTGAATCTGTAGAATAAGATAATTCTACTAAAGTTTAGATGGCGCCACGAATTTCTTTAATTAAAATAATATAGTTACAGCTTTCGCCCGGCCAAGTAAATATTGTATTTGTTCGACAAAGAACAAATACAAAATTTGTTTGGTTGGGTGGAAGTGGGAGTGTATGTATGTCTTCTATCCTTTTTGGGTAGAACTTTTGTCCCTGTCTAATCTAACGGGAGAAATCGCCATTTAGGGTGCACAGAAATGTGCATAAAGCACAACTATGACAATTTTTTGAATGAAGTACCTGTTTCCCAGAAAAAAACTAATGACAAAAACTCATCAGCTCATTTTTGTTCCTTCAATTTACCTACTTTTTTGAGGTTGGGGGTTTTACTGAAATTTCAATTTAAATCAAATTACAAAGAACAAACTTAAAAACAGCCATGTTTATTAATTTAATTAGCGAACATGACTTACCTTTTTATAACCCAAGTTTATGTTGATAATAAGGTATATAAATAACTTACACTTTACAACAAAGGTTAGTTGTTAATTTTAGTTTATTTATAGTTTATTATTCAGTATTTCTTATCTTTGTTTTTATCCCTATATTTTTTTGACACTTAAACTGTTTTTATATAGCCTGGAAATTTCCACCTTTTAAGTTATTTTAAAAATAAACTAAGAAATTTCATAACAGAACTATAAGTTGAAAATAACAATTAAAATTTCTTAAATATTCATATTGGATCCACCCCAGACAGCACATAATAACACTAGGCAACAAATCGCAACTTTTTTTTTTGCCCCGATCGGAAAGTAAATTTTTCTTACTAATTCGAGGGCGTAGAATCCGAATCTGACCTTAGAAAAATTCCAGCACCTAAAATTTTTGAGATATAAGTTCAGGTAATAATGACGTTTTTTTTCAAAATCTTTAAAAAAAAGAGTAGAATTTTGAAAATTTTAGTGTATATTAAAAAAAATACGAGGAATTCAAAAATCTATATGTCAAGAACCTACTGTCAGAGTAAGTACGCGTAAAAAAATAAAAAGGTTAAAATGAATGTGCCGAGTTTACTTAATTGCTCATTTGTGGCAAAACTATCAAATTTTTTTAAAAACTTTATAGAACTTAATTTGTAGATTATAAAATTCTCTACAAAAATATTTATACAAATATTTTTTTTTATTTTGCTTAGTTTGTTCCTAAAAATTAAATAAATGAAAAAGATATAAAATTAAAGTACACAGTGTAAACTTTTTTCCCGAGCCCAAAAAATATATTTTTCTTATCAATTTAAATGCGCAGAATCCTAATTTGACCTTAAAAAAAAATCAGCACGTCTTATTTTTTAAAATTTAGTACATGCAATTATGCCAATTTAAAAATAATTTATAAAACAAAATATTGTGTATTTTTTTTTTTGTTTTTTTTAATGGTTCTACATCATAAAAATGTTACTTTATTACATAAGAACCATAATACGTAACATTTTTTTAGTTCATTTTTGACCCTCTAGTAATGATTTTTGACAATTTTTAGCATGAGTACGTGGCGATAAGCTTGTCCCCTTATGCACCCTTCTTCTTACCCTCCACCCCTACTTAGTTTTGTCACATTATCCATTTTTTTTAAATATTTTTTTTCATAATATCCCTATTTATTCTACCTATGAATTTAAAGTTTTTATGTTTTAAGTTGGGTATTTTTTAACTAATATTGAGTCGCCGAATCCAAATTTGTCCTTGGAATATTTTTGTCTCCCATGATTTTGAGAACAAAAGAGGGATAAAATAATGATTTTTTAACATTTTTATCTTATTTTTCTCAGAAAACTTAGGTAATAGAAATATTCGGTTTCAGCGACCCAAAATTAGTTAAAAAACATATGACTCCAACGGGGGCAAGAAACCGTGTTGCCTAGTGTAACTATTAGATATCCAGTGGATATACTTTCTGGATATAGAGTATATCCAGTGGATAGCCTTGCCATTAAATATTAAAGTACGTGACTTTAAAACTATAGTGTTTTTAACTAAAATTTAAGTACATTTGTATAGGACCATCACTTCTTATCCATTTGTAACTAAATATTCAGTTACAAACGGATAGGAAGTTATGATCCTCTATAAATGTACTTTAATTTTTGTTAAAAACACTATAGCTCTAAAGTCACGTACTTTAATATTTAAGAACGGACATGAAATGTTGCCTGTTTTTAACAAAAATTAACGTACAGTTGTATAGGATAATAACTTACGATTTCCTATCCATTTGTAACTGAATATTCAGTTTACTTTTTACACGAAGTTTTTACAGTTTATGCCGCTTATTTTTTCGCCCAACCGACTACTACTACTATTTATCAAAATTCAATTTTTTTAATTATAGGTTCTTGGTGGTACATCCGTCATGAACGGAATGATGTACATCCGAGGCGCAAGAAAGGATTTCGATGATTGGGCGGCTATGGGAAATGAAGGATGGTCCTACAACGAGGTCCTTCCTTACTATCTAAAAAGCGAGGACAATAAACAAATGGACAACATTGATCGGGAGTATCACTCCACTGGAGGGCTTTTATGTATTTCACAGTTTCCATATCATCCTCCACTGTCGAAAGCCATCCTCAAGGGGGCTGAAGAACTAGGTATGTACAAAAAACAAATGCTTGAAATAAATTGTCATCTTCATCAAGTTTTCAGTGTCAGGAATGGTTTAAGGCAGCTTTCCATCGCAGGAATCTAGGAATTAATGTCTCTAAAATTTCTACTCCCTACATCATTTGTTATTTATGAGCAGTAATCTTTTCTAGGCATGCCTACCTTTCTTCTTTCTCCCATCTCTCTCTCCAACATATGTTTAAGCTCTCAAGTCACCCATATCATTAGATAAACTTTCCCACCTACCACCTTCCAGAAGTTACACTTTTCCTGAATTCTCTTCAAACCACTCTATCTATATCAGACCTTTTTGTGTTTAATATTCTCCTAAAGGGCCACATTTAAAAGCACTTTATTTTTTTATTTCTGAAGATGAAGGTTTGTTGACACGGTATTTTTTACTTATTTAAAAGCTATTCTTTGCCTAATATAGCTAACGGATTTGTAATCTTTACAGCTATAAATGAATTGTGTTATGCAATAATATGTTAACCCCCATTGTAAGATGACAGTAACTAGTTGAACTTTTTATGCAAAAGAAATTATGCTTATTTAATTACTTAGGTGCATTAAAACGCTCCTCATAAATTGTTAAAGTGGGAACTCGAAAAGTTTTCTTAACACTCTTGGATTTGCATTTAAACAAAACTTTTCTAATTTAATTTTAACATTAAATTTTAATTAAATCTGTTGCTTAAGTACGAAAATAATATTCTCAATATTTTTATTATCCATTTTTAAGGAGTTAAATTTGATTTAAAAAGAGCAATTTTAAAAATCCAAAACATGTTTGATAGATCATTTGAAGAGAAGAATTTAACAAGTAGAAGAGTGCTTTGTTTTTTCATTAGCATCAGTCTACCACTCAACCTTCCAATTTTTTAATTTCTCTAAACTTTCTACACCAAAAGACTGTATTTTTTCTTTTGTTGTTGTTGTACTCATTATTTATTTTTTTAGGCTATCCAACAAGAGATTTAAACGGTCAACACCACACTGGTTTCCAAATAGCCCAAACGACGAACGTCAACGGTTCAAGGTTAAGTACAGCCAGAGCCTTTTTACGACCTTTCAAAAACAGGAGAAACTTGCATATCTTGATGAACTCCACAGTGACCAGGGTGCTTATTAATACCACCACCAAACAAGCCTATGGGGTTGAGGTCATGAATAACGGTGTCAAGCAGATCATATATGCTAGCAAGGAGGTGATTGTTTCAGGAGGTAGGTTTTATATCTCTCCATAAAATATTTTAAACATTGTATCCATATTGTACTTTATATACCGTCATTCTGCACGAGTTTAAAGTTGGAAAACGAGTGCTTTATACTATTTTTTCTATTTTGCTCTAAAATTAAAAAAAAAACTTACATTTGAATTAATGACCGATTTAGGGATTTTTGTTTTGGGTTGGCATTACCATTTTCGCTATGTTTGAAATTCATAGAACAAACGATATTTTGATATATTTTATAGTCAGCTCCTCTCTTTTTTTACTGCAAGTAACCAAGCCACAATTTTAACAAGGTAAAAATTAACTTAAAACACAATTTCGTAGAAAACTAAACTTAAATGCGGGGTTGAGATTTGCACGGAAAATGCCAAGCGATTAGTAGATTGTCTTTTGTCCTGTATTACCAACCCAAAAGAAAAGAAAGTACAAACCTTTTATATGCATATAAGAACAAAATTCGTGTGATTTTGATCTTATAAGAGTCGCAAAATAGAAAATATATAATTAGACTCTACTTTTAAAACGTTTTTACACTTAACTTATTTTTAAATGATTCTCTATTTTTAGGTGCTGTTAATTCCCCACAAATCCTCCTTCTTTCTGGAGTTGGCCCCAGAAAAGAACTTCAAAACGTCAACGTTCCAGTGGTGCACGATTTACCTGGAGTGGGAAAAAATCTTCAAAACCATGTTGCCTATTTTCTCAACTTTAACATAAACGATACCAACAGCGCACCATTGAACTGGGCAACTGCAATGGAATATTTGTTGTTCAGAGACGGACTTATGAGCGGAACAGGTAAATTTAAGGCTTATCTATATTATAATATTATATTAAAGTACTAGTTTAATAAAACCCGTTTTGGTTGACATTTGCACGGAAAACGCCAAGCGATTGTCTTTTGTCCTGTATTGTCAACCCAAAAGAAAAAAAAGTACAATCCTCTCATAGACCTATAAAAACACGCAAAATGCGTGTGATTATGAGCTTATAAGAGTGGCAAATTAGAAAAAAATATATTCATTTTACCAAATATTTTAAGAAAATGACATTCAGTCCCATAGGGTTTACCTGTTAATATTTTTGTTCAAGGTATCTCCGAGGTAACAGGCTTCATAAACACCAAATACCAAGATCCACGTCTCGACTACCCCGATGTTCAATTGTTCTTCGGCGGTTTTCTAGCCAATTGTGCTAGAACAGGCCAAGTCGGCGAAAAAGTGGACAACAACACGAGGTCTATACAAATTATACCGGCTGTCCTGCACCCGAAAAGCAGAGGAGAAATTAAACTGAAGGATAGCAATCCTTTGAGTCATCCCGCCATTTATGCTAATTATTACAGTCATCCTGATGATGTGAAGGTTATGGTTGAAGGGATCAAGTTTGCTATGCAATTGGCTAACACAAAAGGTTAGGAAAAAGGAAATTCCAGATCAGTTTGCCATATAAATGCAAATGAAGCGCATTCATCATATAATAGGGAAGCAAATTCTGAGTGTTTATTTTTATTTCATATTTTTTAGCTTTGAGAAGATATGGCTTTCAACTGGACAAAACCCCAGTGCATGGATGTGAAAGGATCAAATTCGGATCTGACGCTTATTGGGAGTGCGCTGCTAAAAGACAAACAGGTCCTGAAAACCACCAAGCTGGAAGCTGCAAGATGGGACCACCAACTGATCCTATGGCTGTAGTTAACTCACACTTACAGGTAATAAAAAAAGGAACAATAAAAATAATAACCAAAAGGCATTAAATTTAAAACTTTATATATTTTATATACAGGTGTCTTAAATACTTTTTGCTTCAGCAAAAACACCCTGTATATGAAGGATTTAATATAAAATGTAGTGGCAATTCCAAAACCTTTCACGATTTAAAATAAGTATATTGTTTGATTAACCTAAAAAAACAAAGAATTTAATGAATAAAATTAAATGTGTTAAATCCCTGTAAAAAAGCTTATCAAAATTTTGTGGGACTTTAATAAGATTAAATACGATTCACTCACCGCAGTAATGAGGAGAATCTAGCGCATGCGCACTGATTCTGTTTTGACGTATGCCTAAAATTATTTTAAGGTTATGAAACATTCTTTTGCAGAATTTTACAAAAATATCTACTTTTTTTATGCATATTGTTACACCAGGCAAGCATTTATTTTTTAATTAGCTAAAGCTAAATTATTTAGCCTAGATATAATCCTATTTGATTCTTAAAATATATCGCCTTCTAAATTCTGAAATATCGTATCTGAAAAATGCCTCCCATTAAAAAAACACACCAATCCAGCAAACTACCAAACCAAACCATTGTTAACGTAAACCAATGCCCCCATTAAAAAAATCAAACAGAAATTCTTGAGTATTTTAACAATATTTTGCTATATATTCTAACAAAAAAACTAGTGTACTGGTAGTAGTAGTTTGGTAGTTTGCTGGTTTGGTGTTTTTTTTTAATTGGAGGCGTTGGTTTACGTTAACAATGGTTTGGTTTGGTAGTTTGCTGGTTTGGTGTTTTTTTTTAATGGAAGGCCTTGGTTTACGTTAATAATGGTTTGGTAGTTTGCTGGTTTGGTGTTTTTTTTTAATTGGAGGCATTTTTCAGATACAGATATATTTTAGGAATCAAATAGGATATTTAGGCTAAATAATTTAGCTTTAGCTAATTAAAAAATAAATGCTCGCCTGGTGTAACAATATGCATAAGAAAAAAGTAGATATTTTTGTAAAATTCTGCAAAAGAATGTTACATAAGCTTAAAATAATTTTTGGCATACGTTAAAACAAAAATAAGATAATCAGTGCGCCTGCGCTGGATTCTCCTCATTACTGCGGTGAGTGAATCGTGATTAAATGGGATTTGGTAGTTTGTGTTGCATTTGATGGGACCTAGTATGGTATTTTCATAATATTTTAAAGGAATAGTAAGTCCTATTGAATGAAAACCTATAGATATTTCCTACAATTTCCTACTTTATCGTTGAGATTTTCGCAAGATTTCACAGGACCGTTTACGTAAGATTTGAAGGGACTTTTTTACAGGGATAACTGATATTTCATTGGTCAAATTCTTAACTAGGTTAGTGATAATTATTGGGTAAACCACCCGTTAGAATTTTATTCAGTTATCAAATTTTATATTATTTTAAACTTGAACTTTTATATAAATAAAAAACAAGTAAATACTGATACTCTAGGTAGTATCAGTAAGTACTTTTTTACTATGTACGTATGTAGATATAAAGTTATGTGACCCCAGACAAAAAATATTCCATATTATAATATATTTAATCAATTTTCTTAGAAAATATATATTTTGTAACATATTATTTTATTCTTATATGCTTTTATAAATGATTATTTCAAGGTTATTAACTTTTAAATAAACTTTCTGTTTTTTAAAAGAAATAGTAAATAAAAAAAAGGAATAAATTATACACAAAATTTTATAATTAAAAAAAAATGATATTGATGCGTAGCTCTGGCCAAACTAAAATTAAAATTAAAGGTAACCAAAAGTTTTTTTTTAACATATCTTAACTTTTTTTTTTTCATTTAAGGTATATGGTATAGACAACCTGCGTGTCATAGATACCAGCATAATGCCAAAAGTAACTACCGGAAACACCAATGCTCCTGCGATAATGATAGCCGAAAAAGGAAGCGATCTGATCAAATCAAGATGGCTGACGCCTCAATCAGGATTTTTCTACTCGAACTCCCCAAATCAAAGGATTGATAGAAATTGGGGGTCGTGGTAAAAATTTCATACGATCAACAGTGGTTTTTAAATTATAGTATTGACAACTAAGTTGACTCAACTTGCAAACTCGATATTTTACATACACTGTCAAACATTATTTAATTTAAATGTGTTCTGATTATTCCCATATATTTTTACCTCAGCATAAATGAACTCTATCGAAAAATTAAACCTTTAAATAGTACAATAAGTAGGTAAACTCCGCACAGAATCTATATGAGTTGATGCTCATTTGTTTCTTGTTTTATGGTTTAAAAATACTTTTTTTCTTCAAGCGTACTAAAATGTTTATATTTTATAACTGAACACACTAGTTAGAATCTATTTTTTTACAGTAAAAAAATGAGTTCATTGTTGTACGCCGTAAAAAAAAGTTAGTTAGCAAAACCACCACTGGCGGCAGCACTCTTTGACTTTGATGACAGCCATACTTAAAACTTGTTTGTTTATTATGTAAACAGGTGGTTGACTTGAGATTCTGTGCAAAAACCTTGTGTGAAATTGATTAAAAATGATTGGAGAAGAATATATGGTTTATACACCTACAAATCTCTCCGATATTGCAAATGCTACATTAGACAAGTTACCATCGAAATCGCGTAAAGTGTACTCGTCTGTAGTTTCCGGACTCCGCTTCGCGTCGTCCGTAAATTGTACAGACTAGTAAAAAAAAGCTTCACATTTCCTCTTAGTAAAACAATATACGATTTTTCAAACAAACTTTTAGTTTTTTAAACACTTTCTTATAATTTTATTCTAAGTAATTTAACCTAAATGTCAAAAATTATCAAAACGAAATAAAAGTTTACTTACTAAATTTTCTAAAAAACACTGTGTGACTTAGGTTTAAGAAAATAAAATCAAGTTCGTTTAATACGAGTATCTTATTTACGAAACGAGTGTTATGCAGTTTTATTGCTGGCACTGTATTTAAATAAAATGCTTAATTTAAATTTTTATGAATTTTTGGAAATACATACGTTCCTAGTTTCTATTAAAAAATATAAATACAGGGTGTATTTGAAATAGCGTAGGAAATTTTAACAGGTGATTCTACATGATAAAATATGACAAAAAGTTCCCATAAACATATGTCATAAGGGAGCTACGCCCCTTTGAAATTGGCTAAAAAAATCGGGTTTTATTTAATAACTCAGGAACCCTTTGAGATATGTTAACGAGGTTTTGCACGTGAATTAATCCTAATAAGGCCCATCTTTGTATGTCATTTTCACGTACTTTTAAACCAGGGTGTGCGAAACGGGGGGGCCTTATCAGTTTTTTGTCCCAAACTTTTTTCTGTGTAACTTGTTTGCAATTTTATTTTTGAAATATGATCCCTCAGGTCAAAATACATAAAAAAGGTACTGTTGTTGTAATACTGTAGGATTAACCGTTTTCGAGAAAAGTTCATTTGAAGGTGAAATTTCACGGTTCGAGGACGAAAAATTAAATACTAAAATGTCGAAAACCAAAATTTTAATGATGCAATGTTATTTTACATCAAAAACTAAGAAAAAAAGTTTCCATACATGTAGGTCGAAAAATCACTTTTAAAGCTACCGTAGCCCTTTAAAAATGGTGCATATTTAGGAGACCATAGCTCCATTAGGATTGATTTTTGGAAGTACCTGTATATGGGGTTTTTTCTTAGTTTTTAATGTACATTCGCCCTGCATCATTAAAATTTTGGTTTTCAACATTTTAGTATTTAATTTTTCGTCCGAACCGTGGAATTTCACCTTCAAATGAATTTTTCTCGAAAACGGTTAATCCTACAGTATTACAACAAGAGTACCTTTTTTATGTATTTTGACCTGAAAAATCATATTTCAAAAATAAAATTGCAAAAAAGTTACACAGAAAAATGTTTGGGACACAAAACTGATAAGCCCCCCCCGTTTCGCACACCCCTGGTTGAAATAAGTACATGAAAATAACACATAAAAACGGGCCTTGGTAGGATCAGTTGACGTGCAAAACCTCGTTGATATATCTCAAAGGGTTCCTGAGTTATTAAATAAAAACCGATTTTTTTAGCAACTTTCAAAGGGACGTAGCTCCCTTATGACGCATTTTTAGACATGTGTTTATAGGAACTTTTTGTCATATTTTATGATGTAGAATCATCTGTTAAAATTTCCGAAGCTATTTCAAATACACCGTGTATAGCGAGCAAAAAAAATTAAGTAGAGAGACACCTGAGAAACCACAGAATTTTAAATTTTTTAATCGTTTTTAAGTACTAGATAATTATTAAAAAATATTATAATTTACCGAACAAACTCTACTTAGTTTAAAAAAAAATTCAGTTAGATCTAAATGTTAATTAATAATTCATTCAATTTTTTTGGTGTCCCAATTTTTTTTTTTTTGCTTACAATACCTTTTTTTCTATAATTTATTAATTTATATATTATTTCTGTAAATATCAAATACCATTTCCGAATTTTAAAATATATACCTATTAGGGTGGTCTAAAAAAAATATTTTTAGAGTGCTTCCAGATTTCTAAAAAGAATATATTTTTCATTTTAATATTTTTTGTCCCTCTTATTTTTTTGAAAAGATATACCATTTAAATTTTACACCCTTAAAAATATCGTTTGTGTCTATATTTTTTAATCTTGTTGAGTTAGCTAAACGTAATTTTTAGACAATTTGGATCAGTAAACCAGTTTTTAAAACCCACCCTAATACCTATAATACTGTATTAATATTATATTTTAAAATGTGGGTATTTTTAAATTTTTATTGTAGAACCTAGAATTATTAATACTAATAATTTAATAGCTACTCTGGTGGAAAATAACGTAAGAACGACTTGACCTAACGTTAGATGAATGTGGTTTGAATGTTAGATGCCTAACGTTAGGATCTAACGTTAGAATAACGTTTATATAACTTTAGAAATCTTACCAAACGTTAGATAAACGTTATCCTAACGTTAGGAAACTAACGTTAGGAACTCTAACGTTAGAAATCGGATCATTTATACATTAAATAGGCGTTAGAAAAAACCTTTATCTAACGTTAAATTTCTACTAGGGTAGGTAGTAGGCTTTTTAATTTAATTTAATAGCTAGGTAGTAGGCTAGTATTTAGTATTTAGGATTTCTGTAAATAAACTTACATATTTTACAGTTTTGTAAAAGGTTTTTACATTTTTGGAGGAATAACGTTTATCTAACGTTAATCTAATACCTCGGTTCTAAACTATTGTATCTAGAAATTAGGTCAATTTAGTAACACAGCCTTGAGGGTAAATTGAGGGCTTGTGAAATTGACCTAGTTTTAAAGTACTATAGTTTAGAACCAGGGTACCAATGATTTGTAGAAAGGGATAAGGCTTCTGTACGAGTGCCTAACACAGTTGGCATCCATTTTGAATCCTATTTTTTGCGGGAAATTTAAATTGCCTGATTGATTACCAACTATAACAAAAGTCCCTAGAAATTAAAAATTTTAACGGTTTTACGATTTGAAAATGGCGTTAAAAATGGCACATGTGACAGAGATAGTATTATAATAATTAGTGTAAGTAAGAAAAAAATAATGGCTTGGTCATCAGGGTAAAACCAAACTTTTTTATGCGCAGATGGCCAATGCGCTATCTCTTCCTCTAAATCATTGGTAGCTACTATGATTTTAAAGTTTTCTAACACTGATAGCTGCGTCACTTAGCCTAAGTGTCACCATTTTAATATAATAAATCTCCAGTTTGCAAATTTTAAAAGGAAATAATCTCGTTTAAATTAAAAGGCAAACAATAGGTTTTGACTTGATTGATTGATTTTTTAATTTTTAGTGCAGTACTATTACAGTATAATCGAGTATAATTAATAATTTTGTAGGTACCAATTGACATTACAATGCCTAGTAATTCTAATTACTGTTTTGTCTACCACTCTATTAATTACACAGGCCCACAGAAAATTAAAAATATCAGTTACATCGGGAGTTGTGCCCGAGGTCATTTTTAATCACATAAATCCAAAACTATAACTTATCCAAAATTTAACCAAATCTGATTGAAACCACTTTTCCATAAGAAGGTAGCAACGTCTTTTTGGGTCATCGAGCTTTTTCATTATCAAAAATTCATTTACACCTCCCAAAAATACGTAAGAAAAATACATAGTATAGTTAAGGAAACGTTCAAGTATTACGTAACGCATATTTTGATCATTTTGGACCCCCACCCCTACCCTGTAACGCTATATTCCTATACCATTAAAATGGGAATAACACTCCAAAATGATCACCCCCCCCCCTAGGAGCGTTACTTAATACTTGAACATTCCCTAATAGTAATTAAACTTTTTTTTGTGGGCCGGTGTTACTATAGATTTATTTAAATTTTTAAGAATAATAAACTATTTTTAATGTATTATAATTTAAAAAAGTATTATTAGTATTTATTTTTAATGTTATATTTAGTTGTTTAATAAAGGACAATTAATTTTTACTTTTTTCTTTTTTTTTACTTTTACTAGATAGGACCTGTCAATCGGTAAACTTTTACACTGTTGAGATATAGACTTCAAATTTTGAATACGTAAATAAGAGGAAAGCTAAGCTCCCCAGATCTCCCTAATTGCACCTTCGAAGTCAAAAGCGCAGTAAGCTTTTTTACACTATGTAATAATATCTACGTACAATAATAAAAAATATACTTTATGCTTGATTATGATATTTGCTTTTTAAAAGACAAAATGATGACTACGCCTAAAGCTATTTATTTTGAAAACTACACTTGTTATCATATAATATAATATATTATGATTAAGTTTTGTTTACTTAATATCATATTTCATGCACTTGGATACAGTATTTTTCCTAGTAAGAAAATATAGAGGCAAATAATTAAAAAGAAAACAAATATTAATTTTTCTAAGCAATGGTAAAGTTAAATGGCCATTTTTTTTAAATAAATTATTTATTTATTAAAAATATATAAGTGAATGAATGATGAAATTACTGATTAAGATGTCATCAAATATTTTGCGTATTAATTCTTACATTATCATTTTTATTTATTCTAAAATTGCACAGGTCAGACAAGATTATTTTTTTAATAATTTTCCAACATAATCTTCACATTAAGAAGAAATTAAAATATTTATCATTAATTCAAGGAATATATAAATATATATAGTTATGTATAGATACTTCAAACCAGTGAACTGCAGTGTTAAGGGTGAACCAATTATATTTTTAACGCCTCCAAAATTTAAAATAATCTAAACGGTTATGTCCAAAAAGTGAATTTAAAAAGTCCCTGGTGAAAAATAACGTTAGAACGACTTGACCGAATGTTTTACCAAACGTTAGACAAACATTATTCTAACGTTAGGCACCTAACGTTACGAATTCTAATTCTAATTCTAATTTGAGCCATTTATACAGTAAACACGAGTTAGAAAAAATGTTAAAATTCTACTAGGGGTCCTTTTTATTTTGGCTCGGTCAAAATTTTATTTAAACCTACAAGCAGTAAAATCCAGATTGGATTCAGCCGAAATTTGTTGACGGTAATCTTGGCCTTGAATTACACAGCCCCACAAAAAAAAAAAGTCTGGATCTCTAGACCAGACATGTGTATCCTTATGTATTTTTGCCCGCTGAATCCGAATCCGAGGTCAGAAAAAGCCCTACACTCCAGGAATTGGCCCCAGAGGCCGAAAATGGCCGCTGAAAGGTGTGAAACGGGAATTCCGGCATGACGGATGCTCAGGGCAGGTTGAGATTGCATTCTCAAGGCAAAGTCGAATTAGTGGCTAACGGTGGTTAGATCCGACAGGCATCGCGGCCCCTGAGGCCGGAAAATGGGCCCTTGGGGCCCGAAAAATCGAGATTTTCACGTCGGGATCGCAGTACTTGGATTTTCTTGAAACTTCAAACTGCAGCTACGTAAAGAGGCTGGAACCTCTTCCAGGCCCATTGAAATTCACGCCCAGGGTCCGGAAAATGGGCCCTCAGGGCAGGAAAATCAAGATTTCCACGTCGTCATCACGGCATTGACGTTTCTATGGACTTTCAAACTCAGGAAACACTGACGATGTTGGAACAATTCGTGGCTCATTGGAATGTATGCCCGAGGCCCAGAAAATGGGCCGTGATGCGCCGGCATGAAATTTTGATTTTCTGGTCCTAAGGGTCCATTTTCTGGGCCCGGGCATGAATTACAATGGGCCTCGAAATGTTGCTACATTGCCAGTGTTTCCGTGAGTTTTAGAGTCCATAGAAATTTGAGTGCCGTGATGACGACGTGGAAATCTTGATTTTCCCGCCCTGAGGGCCCGTTTTTCGGACCCTGGGTGTGAATTTCAATGGGCCTGGAAGAGGTTCCAGCCTCTTTACGTTGCTGCAGTTTGAAGTTACAAGAAAATCGAAGTGCTGCGATCCCGACGTGAAAATCTCGATTTTTCGGCCCCCAGGGGCCCATTTTCCGGCCTCAGGGGCCGCGATGCCTGTCGGATCTAAGCTCGGTTACCCACTAATTCGACTTTGCCTTGAGAATGCAATCTCAACCTGCCCTGAGCATCCGTCATGCCGGAATTCCCGTTTCACACCTTTCAGCGGCCATTTTCGGCCTCTGGGGCCAATTCCTGGGGTTTTGGGCTTTTTCTGACCTCGGATTCGGATTCAGCGGGCCAAAATACATAAGGATACACATGTCTGGTCTAGAGATCCGGACTTTTTTTTTGTGGGGCTGTGTTATCTTTGCCAAATTTGACCCAAAAACTCTTGAACTTAGCACATAACTTCTGGAAAGTACTTTATCTTAGCTCTATAAACAATTTATTAAAACAAAATTCGTCATAACAACTTATCTATTACGTATGATTATATTTTACTGTGAAGATATTATAAATAATTTTTAATTTAATCTCATTTATGGTTATTTTAAGGAAAAAAAAGAGTAAACGGAGTAAGGATTTGTAAAAATCTATTTAAAATATTTGCTAGGAGTGTCTGAATATAAGGTATAGTATAGGAGCGTCGTATACAAAACGCATTACTTTTTATTCCAGAGTTTTAAAAGTCATTATTAAAAATTAAAAACAACAGAGGTCCTAGAACCGAACCTTGAGGCACACTGCACTACTTTTGTTTCGGAGTACTTGCCACTGATGTAGGAAGAATTCAGTTTGTAAAAATCACCATTTTATGGTTCAAGCAGACAAAAAGGTAAACAAAAAATTACTCTATTCGGTTTAAAAATGTAATAGGAAATGAGGGCTACCACCAGAAAGGGGCCCTTATTGTCGGTATGGAGTTAATGTTAAAATTTTACTAACTGGCACCTGGAATCTGATATGATCCTATACAAATGTACTTTAATTTTTGTTAAAAACACTATAGTTCTCAAGTCACGTACTTTAATATAATATTAATAATATTTAAGGACGAACATGATATTTTGGGTATTTTTAACAAAAATTAAAGTACAATTGTATGGGATAATAACATGCGATTTTCTTCTATTAGTGTTTCTTGTCTCACTAAGACAAGAAACACCAAACATACGGATATAACTTTTAACACAGAAATATTCTTACTTCCCCGTGGTTCCAAGGTATAAACTAGGTACCAGACCATGACTAAAGTCATATTCACAGACCGCCATGTATCTTGTACGCCTATCACGGCACCGAATTCTTATGTTTTATGTTTTTATGCAAGCATCTGGATAGGCCTTAAACTGTCCCGAAACGCAAATAAAAAAACAAAAATTTTGACATCAGAATTCTAAAATCGTTTATTGTAAGCTAAAATATAGGCCCTTTTCTGTGGATCCATATGCTTTTACTATTCACAGCTGTTCATTGTTAACAGGTAGATGTTTTTATTGTAAAATCTAGTCAGGTACCTGGCAAACCATTTAATAGATTTTTTAGATAAGGATCTTTTTTAATTGCATCCTCCTGAGGCAGGTTTGTTCACATTTTTTTCTAGGGTATAGAAAAGAATACTTCATTGAAATAATGCTTTCCCCTATAGGTTATTTTTAACGATTTTCCAAAAAGTTTTCAATTTAATCTGTGTCCCTGACAGTTTCTACCAAACTTGGCGCCCCTGAAAAAAAATTAGTGCCCCAAAAATTACCTTTAAGAAAAAAAGCTTTGTCCCTGACGGTTTCGACCAAAACTTGACGCCCTTCAAAAAAAATTGGGCCCGAAAAAATACCCTCATGAAAAAAAGCTTTGTCCCTGACGATTTCTACCAATCTTGAGGCCCCTGAAAATAAAATTGGCACCCCAAAACCAAAAATTACCTTCTAAGCTTTGTCCCTGAAGGTTTCTATCAAATTTGGTGCCCTGCAAAAAAAAAATTGGCTACCAAAGGTAGGTGACTTAAAAAATACCAGGGGGGCTCAGCGAAAACGCCAGGGGTGGCTCAAACCAAGGCCAGGGGGGCTTAGACCCCCTGCCCCACTCTAGTTACGGCCCTGGTTTAATATGTATACCTTTGAAGGGCCGTAGCTCCCTAAGGGCTTATTTCCGGATATATGTTCCTTTGTTGGTTTTTCATGTTTTGTGTTGTAGAATCATCCCCTTTTGTTGTACTAAAAGACTGCAAACACCGCGGTACAGTGTATACTAATTTTGACTAAAATATTGAAAACGTTTAAAAATATTTACCCCCTCATCCCTGCGGGGATGAAGTTTGGAAAATTTTATTATCAGATTCAATCTCAGCAACCTTTTGTCCTTGCCCCACCCCAATGTATACCAAAAAAACAATCCGGAGCTATAACTTTTGTTAACATACCTGTATGCCAAATTTCAAGTCTTCCCAAGGTTTCCCGGATAGAAACGAAAAGAGCTTAAAAAGCTTAAAATGGATATATCGTCAGAAAATGTAGAAAATTTTAAAAATTGCACAAATAAAAGGCTTCTCCAAGTTTTTGAAAATATTCAAAATGGGAAAGCAAAATAACAACAAAAATTAACTGGTCCCGGAATTTCCAGTTACTACGTGCCAAACATAGTACCAATTAAAAATTTACACAATAAAGCAAAACACACAAATCTTAAAACTGTTAAACATAGAACATAAATCTTTTAATTACCATAACAAAATTCAGTAAGATTTTAAAGGCAAATCCGTTTGAGATAAGCCAGGATCAAGGGTTGCCACGATTGAAACTATAAAAAGAACAGAGATTACCTCCGAGAGATCAGTTGGTTTTTTTGTACTCAACTGAAAACACCTTTTTTTCAAAATGGTCAAATACATCGTAGTTTTTGCTGTCGCTTTGTTGGCTATCCATGTAAGTTATCTTTTTATTATTTACACTGAGAAAACAGTTTTAGCAATAATTACCGTTTTTATAATTATTGAAAAAAAAACAAAAAAAAATTGAAAGATGGTTACTTTTTCAAAAAATATTGAAAAAACTTTTAATTTTTTGATTACTATGGTTCCCATAGCCGGCCGCAGCCAGCACGATCCGGCCCAGGCAGGTCGTCTGACCCCCTTTAAATCAGGCTTCTAAAAAATATATCTTTTAAATAAAGGTAATATTTCCCCTCATTTTATCAGCCGTTTCTAACAGCACATACTTTTTTGCCTTAATATAGACACATAAAAAATAATGTTAAAATATTTCAATTTTTTTACAATAATTACACAGTGGATTATGGATATGGATAATGGATTATTTTTATTATTTTTTTGCTTTTTTTATATTATTTTAAAAAAAATCAAATATTTTTTATTTTATTAGTTTGATTAAATATTTTTTTGTGTGTAGGTACCAACTCTAATGTTTTTATATTTATATATGAATACCCTATAAAAAAATCTAATTCTTATTCTTTGCTGTAGGATGAATTTTCATTAGATTTCATATGGTTTATTTGAAAATCCAGATATGTTTCTTAAATTTAATAAGGACATCTTCATCAAGTTACATGAGATTTCATAAGATTTTATAAGTTTTGATAAGATTTCGGGCACTGTAAAAAATGAGGGTAACATTAGAGAGTTAAGATTAAATTATGAAATTCATATCAAGTTTTAAAATTACAATATTTTTTAAAGTTACGATATAAAATTCGGCAAATCTCGAGGCAAATCTTTACAGTTTCTTTTAAAATTCCGCTACGGATAGCCAGCAAATAAATTGCACGAAACTTTTACAGTGTGCGGTTTACGAATTTCCACATGAAAATTCATGGGATATCGTGAGTTTTGATATAGTCCGTGTAAAGATGCAAGTAGCTTGCAAAACAAATTTACACTACAATATTTTAAGAACGCTTTGACATAGAGACTTTAAATTTTAAACTATTTTTTTCTACTACTTAAAAAATCTGTGTTCCAAATTTAAAGTCACTGGGTTAAAGCGTCTTTGGAATAGCGTAGTGTAGAGTTGTTTTGCAAGCGACTTGCATCTTTACACAAACTATATGTCCAATACACATGCACAAACCGGTTTTGATTAGGGACACAGTGTCCCGGACACTAAATCTAGGTCTTAAGTTAACAAGGGTGCTAGATCAAGTGTCCGTGGTTTTTATTAAAAAAAAAATTATAGGGTATACCTATTATAGGTATACCCTATAAAAAATTAGTATAATGCTACTATATGGAGCTAAATAATTAGCATTATTAATTATAATTATTGATACCAATTAAATAACAATGGTATTAATATAGGTATCTACGTGTTTTGCAAAGTTAATAACTATTAGTTATTACACAGCAAAAAAAAAATAAATTTGAGAAACAATATTCAATGATCTACAAAAATACTTGGAAAACAAATGATTAAAGACTTTAGTTTTTTAGAATAGTATATTCATATGTGATACACCGACATAGAGGTGTATTTTCGATATATCCGAAATTTTCACGAAAAAAGAAAAATAAACAAAATAAAAAAAAAGTGTTTTCAAATTTCTTTTTTATAGTTCCAAGAAAAAAAAATAAAAACAAATGTTTTAAATTTTATTGCTTTCTACTACAGGGTGCTGTTGCCAAACCAAAACAAGCTGAACAAAGCCAATTGGAAGTCATCTCCAACAACGCTAAAAAGGTTGTAGACGATGTAACAGCTACTTTGAAAAAGGACATCCCAGACTCCAAAAAAGTAGTGCAAATTTTGGAGACCAATGCCCAAGCCCTCTCTGATTCTGTCACCTCTACTCTAAACACCATCAAAACTGGAGTAAGTATACATAACCAATTTAAAAAAAAATACACAGGCCTACAAAAAGTTTAAGTTGGAAATTTATTTAAATCAATTTAATCTCGCAACTTACAGATTTTACGACAAAAATTATTAAATATTTTTGTTTAAGATTAAAAAAAAATCCATGTGCAACATTTTTGTTCTACGATAAAAATTGTGTATTTACAAATAATATTCAGTATTAAAACCCATTTAGCACACGTTTTACGATGGATATCCCCAGGATATACTTTTGTTACTAAACGGGAAGTTGCGACTTCCCTAGGATATACTTCTATTACTAACCGGAAAGTCGAGCGACTTCCAAACCCATTTATCCCATGGATATACCTCGTATATCCCAAATCTCCTTCGTGTTTCCCAGGGACGTCCCGAGGGGTATTTCCCGGGGACATACTGCCCGTATATCTGAGGGATATCCCGAAAGGGCATCCCCGGGAGATCCCCTCGGGACGTCCCTAGGATTACCGTATATCCTTGGGGTATGTTTGTTTGTTTTTAACCTCGTACTATTCTACTTAATTAAGCATCCCCTAAGTCCAGGACTTGTGTGGGCTAGTAGTAGAGGGAACCACCGGCTTTAATTGACTTTCGAACCAATATATCTAGGGAGTACTCCTTCGCCAAATTTCAATTATTAATTAACTGAAAAAGGCAATCGGCGCCAGTGAGGTTTGAACTCACGATCATTAGATCAGTGTCAGGCTATATCGATGCCATTGACCACTGAGCTAAATCTCCCATACGGGCAGTATATACTCAGGAAATACCTTTCGGGATATACTTGGGATATACGACTAATGTCCCGGGACATGCGATATTAAAAGGACATTGAGAGGAAATCCGTGGGATATTGTGTGCTATATGGGAACTAAAATGACATTTTTTGAGTGCGCTTATTATAATTATAATTATAATATTTTTTTCACCACGATTAATAATTATTAATCGTGGTGAAAAAATTCTTTCACATTTAAAAACCATTTTAAATTTTCCATAAAACCATTTCAACCATTTTTGTCGAAGGACTATTATTTTTCCAGATATAGAGATTTAAAGGGGTTTCAGTTTGTTCTATTTATAGATTAAAGATAGTGAAGGCAATATCGACAGCTTATTGAAACAATTTGAAACTAAATTGACCGAAGCTTCCACCAACTTGAAAGCTGCTGTAGGACCTGCAGCTGCGGATAGAGCTACAGAGATCAAAAACAACTTAGACAAGGGCTACAAAGAAGTTTTGGCTTCAGCTGAAAATTTCTTGAAAGATGCCAAACCTCAAGCCGACAGTAAGTATAACTACACTCTAAATTTGTCTGTCAATATTTCAGTAGTATTAACTGTAATAATTAAAGTAAATTCACCATGTCAGGATGAGAATTTACAATATTTATTAAATTAACCTCAATATTACCCGGTTTAGTAAAATCTCAGCTCTTCCCAGACAGCATATAATAACTATTAGATATCCAGGGGATATACTTTCTGGATATAAAGTATATCCAGTGGATAGTCTGGATTGCCATTAGATATCCCATGGACATCCAAATGTCCGCCTATATGCAGATCCTGGCAGGATATCCACTGGATATCCACGAGATATCCAGTGGACATCTATTTTTTTAACCTTCCTTAAGTATATTCACTGGCTATCCATTAGAGATCCATCATGGATATTCAGGACTTGACTTAACTTTCTTAATACCTAAATAAGTCATGTTTTGCATAATTTGATATTATCGTCCAATTTACCATGGTAATTCGCTATTTCGGATGATCCAGAAAAGTGAATCACCATGGTAATAGGTCGGGATGGTAAAAATTGGGGGAGGGGTAAAATGAGGTGATAATAATTAAATAATTTTCTTTTACAGAAATGAAGTCCGAAGTCGCCAAAGCCGCTAGCAACTTACTTGATCAACTAGCCGCCCTTGGAGAAAAAGTAAACAAGGAGATCAAAGCCAACATTGATACTAAACACTAAACCAACTATGTATTAAGAAACAAGATAAATCACAGAAAATAAAAATATAAATTTAGGTTAAGTTAAATATATTTTTAAAACAAAAAATTGTTTAAATGTTCTACCCATAATATTCTTCTCGCCTACAATCGCTAATAATTATTATTTGGGTGATTACGCCACTCGCCTGTCGACTCGTGTCTCAAATTTTACCCTTATTAATTAATAGCAACTTTTATTAGCTCGTTGAATAATATAATAGTATATACTATTATATACGTTACACTTATACCCACACACATTTGGGTTTATTAATGTTTATATTATAATACTAGTGCTTTTTGAAGATATTATGAAACCCGATTGCTTTTTTTTTTCATTTTGAAAGTATCTACTTTTTTAAAATTGTTTAGTAAATATCGGTGTAATCATTTTGTGTGCTTTTTTAATCTTTGGTCTGTAGAACGTTGATAAAATAGTATAGTCGACGCCACAAATGTAAGAGCATGTATTTTAGCAGCGAACTTTTTTTTCTGGCGCTTGTCAAGGTTTATTGGCCCTACTCGTCCAGTCAGAATATCTACTACACCAAGTATGTCCTCTACGAACTTAATATAATTAAATTACGCCCTTATTTCACATTCATCTGTTTCAAATGTAAACATTTTACTATATCTATGGCGTCAAAAATAGTTTAGAGTTTGCGAATGATTTATCCACTCTACTGAAGAGCCAATTGTGGCATCGCATTCTTATGTACTATGCTTGTTATGGGAGTCTTTGGATAGACCCTATTCAGGAAAACGGTACCGACATCTGTTAAATTTTTGATACACTACGATTTATGCATAATTATGCTATATATGGGCTGTGTGGTGTAAAACGGGCCACGTTCCTTACTATCTTGCATGCATACTGGACGGAGTATAGCTTGAATAATACACTCTGTAGATAAATAATGTACTGGTTAATGGTTTATGTCATCTTGTTATGTCATTCTACTATTTAACAAGAAGAAAATAAGATTTTCCTGTTTTTTCTCCATTTTGATAAGAAAATGAGTAATTTGATTAAATATTTTGGAGTACAGAGCTTCATTAATTTTTTTGAAATTATTAAAAATAATGGTGGACTGAAGGCCTCTCTCTATAAAATGTATCGAATGGATAGTGTGAGGATTGGAAAATTGGTGGGTAAGTAAAGTTTTTTTGACTAGGTCAACAATTATGTTACCGAATTGTTGAACAGCCCTATATTTTTTTATCTAGAGGTATTTATTATTGAAATAAATTTATTATTTTTTTGTTATTTATATTTTTAGGTATAGATAAGTTTGGAAACAAATACTTCGAAAACAAAGCATTTTTCTACGGCAGGAACCGTTGGATAGAGTACGCGCCGTACTACAACCTGGAATACGATGCAAGTCAAGTACCAGCAGAATGGTACGGGTTTAATTATTATTTTTGATTGGATGTTACTAATAATTTATGTATTATTGGAACTTATTTAATTTACTTAATTTTTATTTTTTTTGCGGTTTATTTTTTTTTGTACTACCTAATTAAGTGCTAGCTTACATATTATCTACTTTTGTCAAGGCTTTTTTACCCTGGCAACCAATAAAATCAATCAACTCGTTTATTATTGAAGGTTGTTAAGCATTGTTTATTGACCACGCGACGGCCAATAATGAAAAAAAGTTAAGACAAACATTTTTCAGCTTATTTTTCAAACTGATTTTTAACGGACATTTTTAGTTATTAGCTTTAGGTAGTAGAAAAGGCATTATATGCACTACGCATGCTAACTGTTTCAATTGTTCTTGACTAATTGTTTGCCTCGACTTTGTCTGAGCAAAAAAACTTCAGTCTCGTACACTAAAAACTTAGTTCGCATACTAGGTGTATACTGTACTATGTTTATTTACATCTCTAGGTATGGATGGCTCCATTATAAAACTGACCTAACTCCAGACCAGGAAAAAAGACCCTGGCATTGCTGGATGCAGGAACACACTGAAAATTTATCTGGAACCCCTGGACAGTACATGCCCTATTCTACTACTATGCAAAAGATAAAGCCCTGGTTACCTCCCAAACCAAAAAAAGAAAAAATATGTTAATTTTAATCAAAAATTGGTACCTTGGTTATAATATTGAGGCCTATAGTAATAAAAAAATGGAATAACTTTCCTTTAAAAAGGCGTCTCACACTACTCACTAAGGCGAGATATTGGCCAATCCAATTGGATACAATTAACAAAAAAAACGAATTCCGGTTTAACTATTAAAAAATTGACGTCACTGTTTACTTGTGTATTACTTTCCCCACGGAAAGTCTTGTGTTAGTAAAAAAAATCGAAAAATTTGTATTGCTTTTTTACGTTTCTTGACGTTTTATATCCAAAAAATATGATTTTCGTAAAAAAAAATTATCTATCGGTCTATGTCTCCGGGAAATTTGTGACCCGATTCGAGCTAGACTTTAATTTTTTTTATCTTTTTTTATTTTTTTCTAATTATTTTTTTATTTTTTCGTTTTTGATTTTAATGAACCTAGGCCTATTATATTATAATACTTCCGGACTAAGCTAGAAAGCAGTAACTCCATTCGCATAGTGACGCTTTGAGAATTGAATTAAGGTGCAAATATGTTAAAAAGTTGAAAAGTCACATTATCATATACGATCTTCACACAAACAATCGAGGGCGGAAAAGCCTCTTGACGCATGCGTTAGGAACAATATTTTTTCTACGAGTGAGTAAAAAATAAAATATGCTTTTATATATAAGTATACTTAAATAAATTTTATTTTTATTTTTTTTTCCAGTAGAAAAACAATTAACAATTAAGAAATTTAAACATTTTTATTATTTAGTGAATAAATATAACAAGAATAACATGACAGAATTAAGATATTAAACAGTTTTAACAATTATTGATCTAACATTAGTTATTACCAATTCTATCAATTCCACCAAAATTTTAGTTGAAGGTTTAGTTGCATTTCCATTTCTATTATTATATATTATTTCATCTTCTTTAAGGTTCGTCATTTTCTTTTGTAAAAACTTTACAATTAAAATTGACAACACAATTGACACAAACAAACTAGCTTAGCACGCTATCATGTTGATCGATCGCCATGGATTAGCCAATAATGTTACACGTTTGTATAATCAAGCTACTGTTTTTTATGCAATAATAATGCTTGCGGAAAAGACCTTTTTTCCACACGTATATGCGTAATATTTTGATAACGCTGCTATTGACAAAGTGACCCTTTAAGAACCAAGCCGCATATATGTTATCAATGATAACTTATCATTCATCGTGTACAAAGGTATTTATTGCGATGGAACAGAAAATTGTTTTTTTGAGATAGCACGTTTCATTTACAGGGAGATATGTTGTGTCGAAGTAAATAAAAATAGATGGTACCTTTTTTAATAATTTATTCATAATAAATTATAATCATTTATTTTCAATGAAATATTTTACATATATAATATGGACTCGTGTACGCGTAAGTAATTCTAATTAGTGTTCGACCCTTATCTATAAAATAATTACCATTAAAATGTTATTATTGTTATTATAATGTTATTATCATAGAGCGGAAACTATCGATTCATGGCTAAGCCACAGTTTACCCTGAGTAAGCAGAAGCAAGCTTTGCTTTCGTCTTTACCCACGCATACATAAAAATGATATATTAATTCAACAAAAGCAATTTATTTTGACATGTCTTGTTATATTCAATACGTTAAAATTTTGTCTCAGAAGAAAATATGAATATCTTTAAATAAGATATAGTTTGTTTGTTATATGTATTTATTTATTAGTTTGATTTATTTCCCGTTAAAATATAAAACGATAAAAGAAAAAGATGTTTATTCGTTAAAGAAAAATTGTTATTGACTTAAACTGGCTTAATAAACAAAGAGTCTGTTATTTCTACGAAATCATTTTGCTAGATTATAGTTAGATTTGGTCAAACTAACACGGCAGTATATCACAATCGTTGTTTTATAGTATGGTAAAAAATTAATTATTTAAATAAATCTTTTAGGTTTTAATAATAAGATTATAATATCTGCTACTATAAGAAAAAATGTTGTTGCGTATAAGTATGTTAAAATTTACTTGCCTAAAATGATGTACATTTGGATTAAGATATTATTTTTACACACAGTAAATCAGTAAAATTCTCCATGAATCGCTACCTCCCACCTTGTATTTTTTATAATAACATTTTTATTCTGAAGCCTTTTTGTTCAAATCTTCGACTAGCTGTTTGCTTTTCTGTTGGACGGTTTCGCCAAATTGTTGCAATGATTTTGAAATGTTTTGAACGACATCGTTATCCTGAAAAAATATAATAATAATTACATGAGACACGTTTACCGTAATTAATACTGAATATCGGCCTGTCTGTTTGTCTGTCTGTCTGTACAAAGGCATTTTACAATCTGCGCGGCATTTCCCTACAAGCTTCGCAGTATTACCCAGCATACGAGAGTGTTCCGTGCGAATACATCTTTTCAGTTTTATTTATTTATATATTTAAATAAACATTTCTGTTAAACTGCTAAAACGGTCAATGTTTTACTTAGTATATCCGTTTAAAACAAAGAACTTTTACCACAAGAAGTAATTTCAGACCAATGTTTATGAAGGTGTCATCTCTTTGTTTGTTTATTTACTAACAGAAACGCGATACAGCTTTGTGGTGTAAAATGTAGATGTAGCTAGTCGACTTTCAGGCTACCTAGTAGCGATGTTGCGTAGTTTTCACCTTATCATGAATTCAAATCATTATACTTAAATTAAAAATGTAAAAAACTTTATTGTGTATACTATAATTATGTTTAATTATATAGTATATTTAAATCTATTAAAATTAAACTACTAGTTCATATAAAACTCATACAGAACTAATGTTTCTTAAAATTTACAATAAAGTATCCCAAAGTATATGTTTCCAATCGGTAACACTGTACATTCTTTCTCTCTCTCTTTACGCGTACTAAGTGTAAAAAATAGTCACTCCCCACCAGCCCCTCACCGTAGTTGGTTCACGCTTCAAACAAAGCATAGGTAGATTTCATCATGTTCCTTCTTGAGGCAAAAGTTCTTTGGTTTAAAATTTTTGACATTGACCCTTTTAGAACCAAGCCACAGATTTATATTAATTTTTTATCAAGCTTTTTCCTTAGGGGTACGACTTTCCCACACTTTTTCCTGCCAGTTTTAGCTTGTTTTCACTTACTTGAATTTTTTTCATTAAATCTTCTAATCCAGTTTTAAATTGGTTTAAAGCGTCATCAATAGCTTGACTAGCATTTGTAGCTGCGACGTCACGTTTGATTTTTATGGCGGTAGCGTCCGTTTCCCAAGTTAACATCTGAAAATAAAAAAAATTGTGAAAATGAAAGGTTTTGGTCTACCTTATAATTACTTTTCTGAAAATAACAAAGAAAAAAAGTTTTTTATAGAATTACTAGGCGTGAAGCCCATTCTTCGCACGGGCATGTTATTAATAATGGCAATAATAGATAAATAATAAATAATAAATTAAATCGATAATCTAAAGGTATTTATGGGAGCTCTTTAGCATTGGTCGCAAAAAAACATACTACCTTAGCAACCGTTTCTAGGTAGCGTATTTCCTTAGCAACCGTTTTTAGATGGAGTGGTTCCATAGCAGCTGGTGCTAAGGAGTTTAATGTACCTTTATTTTGCTCTGGTGCCTAAATTTCTTTAGTCATATGGATCCTATAGCACTCCTGAGATTTTGAGGAACACAACTAAGTAAAATTTTCCGAAATCGGTCCATTAGTTTTCATGTTAAATACGTTTAATTAAACATACAAACATACACTACCCGTAGGGTCTAATAAAAATAAAAAATTACTTATAACGCAAATTATAAAAGTTTTTAATAATTTTTAAAACAGGTCAAAAAATATATTGTTAAGCAGAAAATTTCCGTTTATATTTTATAAATTTTATCAATTTAAATATTAAATAGTTATTATAAATTATAATTACGAAAATTATTAAAACGATTATTTAGATATTTTGCAATTATTAACTATTGATATCGATATTGACGCTCTTTGAACTATTGCCCAAACCAGAATCTTGCCAAAAACTGCTGCAGAAGAGAAAGTTGAGACATTTTTAAAAAAGAAAAAAAAATAAAAAGAAACGTAAATATGAAATACGAAAAGGAAAGAAAAAAAGAAAGTAAAGAGATGAACTATGTATAAATTTTTAATTTTCAGTTGGGGGACGGTCCACGAGTGAGGAATAGCCATTCTAACCTTGTTGAAGTTTTATACGTTTATTTTTTTTTGTATAAATTACATAATAACCAAAAGTTTTAATAAAAAACAATAATTTAATTTTTATCTTATAATTTAATAATAGTTGCGTGTTTTTAACAAAAAACAAAAACCTAAGTACAATTGTATAGGATAATAACTTTGTAACTGAATATTCAGTTTACTTTTTACAGTGTATTTAATTTTTGCTCGATTGTGATCAATTTAATAGATATCTAAATTTTCTTTTTTTTACTACCTAATTAAGTGCTAGCTTACATATTATTTACCGTTGTCAAGGCTTGTTTACGCTGACAACCAATAAAATCAGTGAACTCATTTATTATTGACCGAAAATGAAAAAAATTAAGACAACTGCTAACTTTTTTCAACTTACTTGTCAAACTGACAGCTATGTCAAAATAGTTTTTAAACTACATTAGTAACTAATATTTGGAGTTACTACTTTTAGGTAGTAGACAAAAAGATATATGCACCACGTCTGCGAACTGTCTTAAGTGTTCTCGACTGATTTTTTACCTCGACTCCGTCTCAGCAAAAAAACTTCAGTCTCGAACACTAAAGACTTAGTTCGCATCTAGGTGCATAATATAGTATTTCCAATTAGCCAAAAAGATAACATATTAACTCCCTATAAATAGAAAAAAGAAAAAATATATAAAAACATTAATTTTTTACTTACTTGGAAGACCACAAATGCAACGACAAAGATCAAAGCAATTTTCGCAGACATTTTGAAGATTTGTTGTCTTGTTTAGAGTAAAGAAGAAACTAAAACTAAACGATGCTTAATTCTTGAATTATAGTTCATATTGTTCAACTGATAATACGCATATAATCTGTTTCAAACTACACTTTACGAGGGTAAGTTAATTAGTTACATATGTATGCATACCAAAATACAATAAAAAACAGTAGCTTTACTTGGAAAATGGCGGGAAAGCCTAGAAGTGGCCAACACTAGTTTTAGCCAGGTTGTCCCCTTATATGATTTAAATAGACCATATTGAAAATGACGGGTCTGTGCGGGTATAAATGGTGCACAAACCGGACTTGGGCGGGTTAATTTCATCAGCTCCGGTTCAAGTCCGGTTTATGCACCATTTATACCCGCACAGACCCGTCATTTTCAGCAGGGGATAGATAGATCCGTTATTCAATGTCAAAAAATTAAATTATCATTTTTCTTTAAAATTTACGTAAAAAGAATGCCGGAAAATGGGTCAAGATTGATAGAATATACGAAAATGAAGACAGCAATTTCCGCCGATAAATATTAATTTGAAGATTTTTTTTGGAAATTTGAAGTAAAGTTGTCAGCTATATTTTTGAATTTAATTTTTTTTTTGCAAAATTAATGGAGGGCCCCTAGCACAAGCCAAAAGCTTATTTGGGGCTCTCCATGACTATGTATGATGCTAAAATAAATAAATAAATAATAATAATAATATGATAATTAAAGTAAAAACACACTTTACTATCTACTTATTATAAAATTACTTTTAGGCTGTACTGCGTAACTTAACCATGGATCGGTTTACTGTGTAATTACTTATAAGCTTATAAGCCTTAAAAAGGTAGGCTTTTAAATGGAAATTTTTACAAAAACATAACAGAACCATTTAGTTAAGTCCCTAAGTTTAGTTTATTGGTATATAGGCTTTTGGGGGCCTCTATATATAGAGATTTGAAAAAAAAAGTTAAAAATTATAGTTTTTTTTTATTTTCTCTAAAGCTTTAACCTCCCATAACTTAGGGGGATTACTTTTAATAACAATAGGGATCTTCTTCTCATAGAACTAGATTTTTCCTGAAAGTTTAAAATCGATTATTCGTTCTTAGGTTATCGTGTCTACAAAAAACGTGACATCGGACAGACGGACGCACAGACGAACATTTTCAAAGTTTCTTATATTTTCACACATTTGTATCAAAGAATTTTTATATCTAGGACATTTTTTGGCGATTTTGAGAAATTGTGACATTGACATTGACATTTGCACAGAAAACTTCAAGCGATAGGCTTTTGTTTGTTGCCAACCCAAAAGAAAAAAAAAGTAGAGACCTCTTATGGGCCTATAAGAACACGCAAAATGCGTGTGATTATAAGCTTATAATTGTCGAAAATAGAAAAATTATTTAATGTATCTTAATTTATTTTTATTAAAAATTTATTGATTTTTATGACTTGTAATAAGAATAGAATTCCAAAAGTGTTATTATAATAAGTTTTTTATAGATTTTGAGTTACTGAAAGTCTATACTTTTCGACATAAATTTAAAAAAAATAAAAAATACTGTAGGCAAGTAGATTATGGGACCAGCTTTTACTTTTCCGAGAAATGGTTCCTTCTTTAACAGAAATTGAACAAATAATAATTTTGTTAATCAATTTAGAATCAAGGCCTAGACACGGCCTTAAAGTGACAGAGGCCACGATTAACCTAATAAAATAAAATGCGATTTTTAATAAACTATATCAGTAACGACTATTTTTGTTTGATAAGCTGAACTTTGAACTTGACCAATGATAATGAATGTCAATATTAAAATAAATCATTAGTTGTTTGGTCAATTACTGTAAATGAGAAATTAGGGCAAGCCTTGTAAATTACAGAGGCCTGCAAAATGAAAAATACCTTAAATTTGAGATTTTTTAACTGAAGAATTTTCCATCGCGTCATTTATATTCTTCATTTTTATTTTTTTTTATCAAGTTTGCATAAAAATAAAGTTCATTGTACTAATACACAAAATTAATAAAATTTATTGAATATTGGATAACTCATAATCACAATAGTAGGTACATTACGCACCAAGTACTTGAACCTAGTTTTCAGTGCACGAGAGTGCTTACTTTTAACGTGGCGGAGCCGAGTAAAAAGGTACTTGAAGTGCAATGAAATAGGTTTTCGCTGAGGTGCGTATAGTATTTTTCCTATGACCTAACACCTACATATCCAAAAAAAAAATAAGCAAAAATTGCCTTAATTTTTTAATTTTAAGTTTTATGTTTGACGTTCACTAATTTTTTGACAGCAGTTTATAATTAACTGATTGTCACTTTCCGACCGCTGTCATGGCAACGGATGGAACATAAGCACTAACTACTAACTAGGTCGTAAAAAAAAGATATTTGTTTTATAACCAACGCTTTGTAACTAGATGATTTTTTGGACTTTTTAAATGCAATTAAAAAATACGATTTATCTCATCACTATGACCGAGTAGGCGCATATCCAGGTGGACGGTGGGGTCGACCGCCACCTAAGAGACCAAGTTTTTAAGGAAAATAGCCTATTTAAAAAACAATAGCCAAAGTTAGGCATTTTTTTCCTTTGTCTTTGCTAAAGACAAATAAGTCATATACTGTAACACTGTAGGAGCAACCGTTTTAAAAAAAATGCAATTAAACTAAAATTAGGTGTTTTCGGTAAAGAATACAATTTTGCTTAGCATTAAATGAAGAATAGCCCTAAAATTATTGGTGCTTTTTGTTCCCTATTCAATATGTCCATCTTTGAAGGGCCGTAGCTCCCTTAGGGCTTATTTCCGGACACATGTTGCTTCGTTGTTTTTTTTTTATTTTGATATAAAATCATCCCCTTTATTGTCCGCCAAAAGACTGCAAACACCGTGTAGGTATAACTACACTGGACTTTTTACGTCCGATAAATATTATGTAAAGTTTCATGTTAAATGTAATTTTCATTAAATTAGTATAATTTATTTGTTCTATTAACGATGTTTATTTAAATTTAAATAGCAAATTAAGCATAATACAACCATTATAAAATAACAAATAAATAAAATTGACGACTTTTTTACCTTTATACTTAGTAACATTGTCGGTAGTGCATGTTTTATTAAAGTTCGCCCTTGTGAGTTTTTTTGAAAAATAATAAAGATGTGGAAAGTTTCAGTGCTTTTTGTTGTTTTTGGAGTACTTTTACACGTATGTTTGTTAAATTAAATTATTTATATTTATAAGAATTTTGTTTGAATAAATTTTTTGTTTGAAAATCACGTACTAGGTCCCATGGTCAAAATTATATACCGTCAATCGGGGTAAATTAACTCAAAGGTCATTCATAGGGCTGACTGAAAAAAAAACAATTTTAGCAAAAGACATGAAAAAACTTGAATAAAAAATTATTAAAAATATTTGTTTTTGTCAGTTTAAAAATAAATTATTGTCATTAATATTAAAACCACAGGACCACAATTTTTGTTCATTGATGTTGATCAGAAATGGTTTTCTAGGTGTATTTTTGGCCGCTGGACACGAACCCTTAGTCAGTTTAGCTTAGTCAGGATTTTTTTTTAAATACAAAAACCGATTTTTGTTTTTTTTTTATTTTATTTCGCTATATTTTTGGAATTAGCGAGTCGAGATCTATCGACATGATTAAAAAAATCTGAGATGTGGTCAAAATCGTCAAATTTCGGTTATCGTCTGGAATTAAAAAAAAAATCATGTCAGTATATCTCGACGTGCTATTCCAAAAATATAGGAATATAATACCTTCAGATTAATATTCTGGAAAATATGAGCGAAATAAAAATTTCGAAAGGAATCAAATTATTGGTTATCCCTATTTTCAAAAAAATCCTGACATCATCAGTAGTTTGTTTGGGTCTTTAAGAGACAGGGCAGTCTATGGCTCATTTATCTAAAAAATAATTAATCTGAATTGATAGGGGCAGTGAGTCTATGCTAACTGATGCGAGTTGCATCTGTCATAATTTAGGGGGGAGTGAGTCTCTGCTCACTGATGCGAGTTGCATCTGTCATAATTTGGCGCTGGGGAGTGGGTGGGAGGGGGATGAGGAGGGATGGGATAGGAAGAGGAGGGATGTGCGTAAATCCTGACGTGATGGACCAAAACGAAATCCTTATAGGATCGCTTGGTTGTCCGTGTGTCCATCGGTCCGTCCGTCCGCCCATCCGTCTGTCACAGCCGTTTATCTCAGGAACTATATAACCTAGGAATCTGAAATTTAGCATACAAATATATTACGTCAAAAACAATTTTACATATTTTTAGAATATTTTTTTGGCAAAATTTTTTTTAGGGAACCCCATCGAGTTGAAAGGTCATGATCAAAAATAGATATAAAATAGTATATTACGCACCGAGTACGCGATCCTAGTTTTTAGTGCACGAGAGTGCAAAAAAGCACTCGATGTACACTGAAATGTTTTGCGTCGAGGTGCGTATACTATTTTTCCTATGACCTAACACCTAAACATCTAAAAAACGCGAAAATTATCTGAAAAATAGTTTGTCAATTTGACGTTATGTGTTTGACTTTTACTAATTTTCTGATGGCAGATATGTAAAATCAGCTGATCGTTAATTCCAATCCATTACCTTAGGCAACGGATGGAAAATATGCACTAACTACTAACTAGGTCGTAGTAAAATAGTTATTTATGGTACTAGTGGGTAAAGTAAGATATTGTCCATGAGAGGCAATATCGGTTTACCCATGAGTGCCATACAAGGTTTTATCCAATAAATAGCTTAGGAATTCATATCTTTATTAAAAATTTTAATGACATTTACATGAAAATAATTTGACAAGTGACAGTTGAGTGGATAAAATAATTAATTATCCACTCAATAAAGTAAAAGCCACTCGGGGTTATTGAGTTTATCTATTTAAAATAAAGCTGGTAATTGTCTTATTATCTGTATGTATTGGATAAAGCAATTAACATGTGTTCCCAGAAAAGTGACGACAAGAGTTAACTCGAACTATTAACTCGAGAGCGCTTTAAGCTAAAGACCACAAATATTTAATTTGTTTAGGTAAATGGGGCACCTATGGAGGACCTAACATACAAAAAAGAATCTGTTGAAGAAATTACTACTCAGCCCAGTGTACCTACGACATCAAAAGAAAATGTCAGTTTCGGTAGTTTTGAGGATAGCGGCTCCATAGAAATGCCAGTCAGACCCAAAAAGTAAGGTTTGAGAAGACCTTTTTTAAGAATATATACATGGTGGCCCATACTTAATTATTCAGGTTATATCTCATACACGGATAGTCAAAGAGATCAAAAAAAATTTCATTTAATTTTGAAATCTCTTTAATACATTCATAAAAAACTACCCCAAATTAACTACCCCTAAGTTACTACCCCAACCTTAAAAATTTAAATAGCACCCTGTATATATTTTTACATATTTAGATATATTTTTTTATTATTTATCCAAAACTTTTTTAAAATTCGAAATTGACCCACGAATAACCAATAAAAATGCATTTTTGAATTACTGTCAAGGCACAGTGGGCCAGAAGTAAAAGGGTTTTTTTTCATCAATGAACGATTTAACGATGAATTTTGTAAGGTAAGAGACCTTCTTTTTTCGTCATCAACTTTTTTGTTGTTGTCCCTAACAAAAATCTAAAATTACTCCCCTGTACCTATTGGCTTTTGTTACATTACTTCATTTTACATAACTTTATTATACATAATTTTATTTTGAATAACTTTATTTTACATAACTTTATTTTACATAACTTTATTTTACATAACTTTATTTTACATAACTTTATTTTCCAGGATAAACTCAGGAAGTACAGGATTTTCGCCATTACAGCCCAACGACGATGCAGTATTTAACTTCGTTAAGAAGTTAGTCAACACTGCCCAGCTTTCCTCGAAAATGGCCGTAAATCGAATCCAAAAATTTAACGATCAAAGAAAAATGTTCACAGATAATTTAGGGGAGATAATAGATGAAGTTAGTGAAAACTCAAAATCGCCGAAAATCCCTTTTTTTGACGGCTTCAGTCGAATTAATATACCGTTTATGAATTAATAGTTACCCTGGTAGAAATTTGACATTACGAAATCGTTTTTTAAATGTGATTTCAGTTTATAAATGTCCCGATTTCCAACATTTCAAATCTGGCGTTGGGGCCTATGTTACCCTATAAAAAATTTCGGATTCAAAATCAATCAGTAATTGAAACAAAACGGATAGATATTGAATACGTTAATCCGTTCTATCTGCATATACAGATATATTTTAAATTCGTATTAATCGGTATATATGGATTGAAATATTTAATATTTAATCAATTCTATCTTCATATACAGAAAAATTCGATATAAGATAATGTTTATTAAGTAAAATATTAAAAGAGAATTTTATACATATTATACGATTTTCAATGGTTATGATGCTCGGAAACTTTTTTTGCTATAGCACAAAGGTCTCAACATTTGCTGAGACCTTCCACTTTCTTACCACAGTAATAGTAGTCTAAATACAGTTTTCAATCTCAAACTTTCGAAATTTTTTATAGGGTACGGATTAAAGGGATAGATTTTTTTCTATCCGTTTAATCTGCAATTTCGTATTCAGAATCTATCTGTTCCAATCTGTGATTACTTATCCGTTCTGTTTCAATTACTGATTGATTTTGAATCCAAAAATTTTTTATAGGGTAGAATAATGTTTAGACGTACGAAAACAAAATTTTAAATTATTTAATTCAATTTTGTAGGCAAAATTTTTAAAAGAAATATAATTGGAAGCTTTTGGGGGAGACTATAGCCCCCAGACCCCCCTTGGTTTGTCACTGCTAACATTAGGCAACTAACATTCATCAAATGTTAGGTTTGGACTTAAGTTCTTACTTTGTTTTTCACCAGGGTACCTATACCCAAAGTGTGAAATTTCCGAAATTAATAAATGAAGTTTTTCGTACGTAAAGTAATATTTTAGTAAGATTATTCTGTATATCTTCATCACTTCTAGACTATTTTAGAAAGGTGCAGAATTCTATTTTGTTTTCTCTATATGTATAGGTAGTTGTAGATTTTTACAAGAAAAAATTGATTAAAATTTATCTATCCTAGATATATTTGAAAAAAAAGTTGGGATTAAAATACAAAAAATTCTACAGTCTTTCCAATTTATTCATTTTGAAAATTTTACACCGTTTTTTTTTATGAGGAGTTCCTAAAGTTAGTTTTTTTCTATAAAGTAAATTAAAAATTTTTAAATGGAAATTTTCACCTTTAAATCATATATTTTGGTTATACGAAGTATTGTAAAAATCACAAGGAAAGTACAATATTTTCTCTACGAGTAGTGTGGCTTATAAAATGAAGTTAAAAATAATATTTAAATTTAAGAAATTAACACTAAATATAAGAATCTGTCTATAAAATTATTGGAGAGTTACCTTAATTTTTTATAAGTATCCATGTTAGTTAAAATTTAAATATCCACTATTTATTTTTTTTTTAGTTAAATAAAAATATATATTTTATTAAATGTGTCTAAATGAAAAAAAAAACATGTTTATATATTAACATTAAAATTGACAAAGCACATCACCTAACATAAACAGTATAAAGAGTTTTTACCTTGTACCCTTTAATATAAAAAATTTTAAATATGTTTTTGCACTTATGAATTATATTTTTAAAAATAATAATAAATAATAATAATATTTATTAAAAATCCAACAAGCTAACGCCTTATATTTAATTTTTTTAAGAATATGAAAATATTTTTAAAAATATCTAAATATTTTTTTATTTTTCTTTCACACCTACCCATTTAAATTTTAAAGATTATATACCTACCTATAATTTTAAAGGTTATATGTATAGCCTTTTCTAAAAAAAAAATTATTTTCTATGGATGTTTTAATAACACAGACCCAAAATACGCCAAATAGATACTCTTAACCAGATGAATGAAAAAGCTCACCGAGGGGGTCTTTTAGGGGAAAAGCAAAATATGAAAAAGTGGTTTCGGTCAGATTTGACTGAATTGGATATGTTTTATTCTTTAATATTCTGAAAAAAAAGTGTTCACAAGCTCAACTTAGCCCAGTCGAACTGAGGTGTGCAATGAAAGGCACCCAATCGAAAAGGGTTTGCATAAAAAGCTTAAATCCAAATTTACAACTCTGTGCCATTTTGTTTGCATAGTTATGTGCAAAAACGCATTTTTAGCTTTTGGTTCATATCTCGGCTTCTATTCGTCGTTCAACAAAAAGTGGTCATGATATTTGTTCGTTATTGAATTTTCTACAATTTATATAAATAACTTTTTTTATTTAAGCCATCAGAAAAAAAGTTACAGAGCGTCAAAAAATTATTAGTTTTCCAGTTATTTTCGAAAAAACGAAAAATTGTTACAAATTTTCAACTTTTGCAAATTTTCATTGCTCTGTAACTTTTTTCTGATTGTTTAAATAAAAAAAGCTATTTATATAAATCAAGACATAAATGGTAAAGAATTTAATAACTAACAAATATCATGTTTATTTTTTGTTGAGCGACGAACAGAAGCCGAGATATCAACCAAAAGCCAAAAAAATAGTTTTGCTTATAACTATGCAAAAAAAATCGCACGAGGGTGCAAATTTGGATTAAAGCTTTCCAAATGAACCTCTTTGATAACAAAACAGAGAGTGTACATTTCATTGCAAGGTCAAACTACCGTTCGACTGTACTAACTCCCAAAAATCAATGGTTTAGGTGCTAGAGAACATTAAAAAAAGTCCATTGTTCTTTATCGCAGAAAAATGAGGTCAGTGTGCTTTTACTGCCAAATTCGTTTTCAGCGCCAAAAAATACGTAATAAAAATATGCATGGTCTAGCTTAAGGCCTATCCAGAAGCTTGCATAAGAACGTAAAACATAAGAATGCGATGCCGTGATTGGCTTACAAGATACATGGCGGCACATCAAGCCAATCACGGCATCGCATTATTATGAATTATGTATGTATTATGTTCTTATGCGAGCCTGTGGATATGCCCTTACAAAGGTGCTAAGTACATAAGGTTTCCCTATATAATTAGCATCTTTGTACGCTAGACCATCGATATAGTCTGGTTAAAAGTAATTGACGTTTTTTTATGTTTTAGGCCTGTAAATCTAAGTTTTAAAATTGTGTACTATAATAAAACTAAACATTATTTTCTAGTAAAAGTTTGTCAGTTTTATCCTTAGAAAATAAACACCAGTGCTGTTCCTAAGAATTTGATAAGTGATAATGATAAATTTTGAAAATAGGATTAAAATACAACAAAAATCGTTTTTCTATTTTTTTTTATTTAGTCTAAATACAAATACAAAACTACAAATAAATAAAAATAAACAATTTAAAACAATTCAGACTCTATAATTTAATGAGGATTTACCCCGTTTTATTTTAAGTTTAATTTTTAAAAAATTACCAATTAAGATTGATTTTAAGGAATCTACCAATGGCAGACGCAGATTTAATTGTTAAGAAAATAATGTTTAAGAATTCTTAAACGTTTAAAAGTCAATTTAAAAAATACGTCTGTGATAAAGAGATTTGTTAAAAACTGAAACCTAATTATAATTAACTTAAAAATTAAAACTTTTAATAATACTAAATAAATTCAAAATAAAAAAAAAATCAAAAATTTCAGACAGTAATTCGCTTATTTATTTATTAACGAAAGTTTTCAAAAATGGAAGATGTATATTGAAAACAAGTAGATAATATTAAAATACTAAGTATTTATGATTTTTTTCGTTATTTCATACATAAAAAAATCGCTTAAAAGTAATCCATCAGGGTGGATATTCTCATTTCGGTGAGTTTTATTCACTCGTGAAAGCCAACTTCGCAGTAGTTCTTTTGATGATTTGATTGGCCTAGACAGTGTAGCTCTGCCCATATTCATGGAAATATCAGGCGGAAAAAATCTGCTCGAAACCAGAACCCCTATTCTGGTTTAACCAGAATAGGGAACCATGGAAAAGGTAGATCAAAAATTTTATCATGTAAATTTTTTATTGACAGCTTGAAAAAATATGTAATTTTTGAAAAAAAAAGCTAAAACCTCAGAATGAAAAGTTGTTTTATAAATTAATTTACCTTTAACTGGAAGTTGGATAACATGTAACTTTTTCTTTTTTTGGAACAATGTTAAAACTTGCCAAACCGGGAACTGAGATATAACTAAGCTTCTTCCACTGGCATATCAAAATTGTTTCTTTCATTGATAAGTGGCTTTACCCCCTCAGTCGCCTTATCTTTTACCAAATCGGATCTTGGAATTATGTTATATTTTGGAATAACTTCAAATTTTGCAAGGGTTTCTTCATTAGATTCCTCAGGTTCGTCAAAGTTGCTTCTTGCTTTAACATACCCATGAGCATTCGCCAACAATGCAAAAGAATTATTAGGTTCTTCCTCTTCTGTAGATTCTTGTATAAGACCTGCAATGTCTTCTTCTGTCAAAGGATACAAATTTACTGGAGGTTTCTTAATTTTAGAATTATTATCATCCCAGAAACTTGTATCATATCTTGAAGCTGTTTCTGGTTCATTTGGATTTCCTATCTGTTTAATGGGCTCTTGGAAATTGTTTCTTTCGTAAACATACTGAACTTTTCTTCTAGGATCTTTTTTGGGTAGTACTACATATAGAGGTACATCTTCTTCATTGTAGTACTTTTGGCTAAATTGTTGACAATTTGGACAACCTCCTCCCCCACAACAGCACTTACACTTCTCAAATGCAATTGAGCAATCTTTAATAACTCCATCATCTCTATTTGTAACATGATTGGCAGGTAATCTTAGGGTTCTATATTGATATAAGGCATCCTCATCATGGCTAAATCTTTTTCCAAAGCCTACATCTCTACCTCCGCTATCTGGAGCGTAGTTTAACCCACCGAATCCGCATCCACAGCCGTTGTCACAGTTTCCACAAGTGCAAGTTAGGCTACCATCATTATTATATTTACAGTTTGAACAACCGCAGTTATTTAGACTGATAAAAGGCTTATGTCCTGATGGTTTACCGCTACCTGTTATGGGATAAGTCATTAAGTTGGTAACTTTATTACAAGAGTTACAACCAGCGTGCACCAGAGCATTCTCCAATAATGTTTTTATATTTTCTGGAGCTTCTTCTACTTTAACTACAGATTTATTTTTATCATCCAAATCTATGTTAAATTTTAAAACTTTTATGTTTTTATTGTGATCATTGCAACTTAAGGGTCTTATGATTAAATCTTTAGGTGTTTTACTATTTGAATCAGCCAATATAATAGGAACGTATTTGAAATTGTCTGGTTCAATCAAAGTTAATTCTGGAAGTTTATCTTTATTATGATGGTGGTGAACTTCTCCAGTGTCATCTTCTAACCTAATATCTTCTGCAGATTGATTAGGATCCTTAAATATTTCTTCACTAGTATCTTCTTGTGGTTGGCCTTCTTTAACACTTTCACTTGTGCTAGTTTCTTCATTTGGTTGGTTTGGTTTTGTAATATCAGTAATTGGTTTTTCTTTTTTTTGTGTTACTGGCCGATCATCTAAACTTCTATCTTCTGCTATATTTTGTGGTTGGTCATCTTTTTCTTCTTGTTTAACGCTTTCACTTGTACTAGTTTCTTCATTTGGTTGGTTTGGTTTAATATCAGTAACTGGGTTTTCTTTTTTTTGTGTTACTGACCGATCTTCTGCTGATTGTTTGGGATCGTTAAATATTTCTTCATCAGTATCTTTTTCTGGTTTCTCATTTTCTACTTGTTTAACGCTTTTACTTGAGCTAGTTTCTTCATTTGGTTGGTTTCGTATAACTTCATTAACTGGGTTGTCTTCTTTTTGTGTTATTGGCCAATCTTCTGAACTAATATCTTCTAAGGGTTGTGTTAAATCTTCAAATATTTCTTCAATAGTATCTTCTTGTGGTTGGTCTTCTTTTTCTACTTGTTTAACGCTTTCACTTATGCTAGTTTGTTCATTTGGTTGCTTTGGTATAATATCAGTAAGTTGTTTTTCTTCTTTTTGTGTTACTGGCCGATCTTCTGAACTAATATCTTCTGCTGATTGTTTGGAATCGTTAAATATATCGTCAATAGTATCTTCTTTTAATTGGTCCTCATTTTCCACTTGTTTAACGCTTTCACTTGAGCTAGTTTCTTCATTTGATTGGTTTGGTATAATGTCATTAACTGGGTTTTTTTGTGAACTAATATCTTCTGAGGGTTGTTTGGAGTCCTTAAATATTTCTTCAATAGTATCTTGTAGTTGGTCATCTTTTTCTACTTGTTTAACGCTTCGACTTGTGCTAGTTTCTTCATTTGGTTGGTTTGGTATAATATCAGTAACTGAGTTTTCTTTTTTCTGTGTTACTGGTCGATCTTCCAAACTAACATCTTCTGCTAATTTTTTGGAATTATTAAATATTTTTTCACTAGTATCTTCTTGTGGTTGGTTGTTTGTTTCTACTTGTTTAACGCTTCCACTTGTGATAGTTTCTTCATTTGGTTGGTTTGGTATAATATCAATAACTGAGTTTTCTTTTTTCTGTGTTACTGGTCGATCTTTCAAACTAACATCTTCTGCTAATTTTTTGGAATTATCAAATATTTTTTCACTAGTATCTTCTTGTGGTTGGTTGTTTGTTTCTACTGGTTTAACGCTTTCATTTTTGCTAGTTTCTTCATTTGATTGGTTGGGCGTAATATTAGAAACTGGATTTTCTTCTTTAATAACAACTTGTGTTTTATTATTTTCATTTGTGTCATTTTTTTTATCTAGCTTATTTATTACAACTGTAGTAGATGATTTTACGTTGTTGTGCTGTGGAATATTTGTATTATCATTAACTATAATATCGCGACTTAAATCAACAATGTCGTATATTTTTGGACGTGTAACTTTTTTGACTGGAGTCATTTGTGAGTTTTCT